>JAODAL010003870.1:0-165913 GCA_025379985.1 Phyllomedusa bahiana | reverse complement strand
GATGGAACCCAGCAAAGGGGCTTTGCTAAACGGGTAGGGAAGCCCCATTGATCAAAAATCTATGTATCCTAAAGAAGCAGAAATGCATTTTGAAATAAGCTCCTGTTTCCCTTGACTATTTTTGGCCATTTACAGAGTGCTGCTGATAATGTTGTGTTTGCATTGCTTTACTGCCACACCAGCGTGCACCTATACAAATTTCTTTAAAATGGTTTTTGATTTGCTGACCCATTCTGTTTTTTTGAGGTACATTGAAGTAAACCATTTGAAATTGTATATTTTATTATGTAGCTAAAACTTAACATATAATGTTACAACACCATTAAGGGTATGTTCACAAAGCGTTTTGGATCCGAAAATCGCATCCAAAATGCATCAAACATGCAGGTGCGTGTTTGGATGTGTTTGTGCTCCAGCAGGATCGCACCCTATAGTTTTAAATATGATGCCTACTGCGTCTTTCGGACCAAGAATTGACATGACAATTCTTAGAACGGATCTGAAAGACAAGTATACACTCATCAGTGATCGCTCGTCTGAACTCCGATACGTGTTTTACATTGGAAGCAATGTAAAAATCAAACTGCACGTTGCTAGATACGTGTTTGGGTCCGTTTAGAGGCTGTTCACACCGACCGATATTTGCACTGTTTTGTGGCCGTGCACATGGCCGCAGAGGGACGGCTTTTCTCCGTGGTTTGCAGAGAAAAGGCCACCCCCCTCGCATTGAGATGTTCATATTCTGCCCGAAAACCGTGCAGAAGAATGACCATATTCTATGTTTTTCGGAACACCGGTGGTCTAAAAAGACCGCCTGGCGGAAAACCTGTGCTGTGGGGACTGCTGCACGGATTTTCAATAGACATCCGTTCTAAAGTTTGTCAGCCAGTTTATAGACGGTTTTCAAAACCGAAAACAGTCTGAAAACCCGTGCCGTGGGGACAAGGCGTTAGGGTCCGAAACATGAATCCAAACACGCATCTATAAATGTATGTAAACACAGGTCCAAAACGCCATGTGAACATACCCCATCAGTTTTCGGAAAGCTTAACAAGGTTTTCCAAAACTTTGAGAAACCTCACCAACTACTGTGCTTAAATAAAAAATGAACCCATACTTATTTCTCCCATCACTGCAGGGCCTCTAGTGCCAGCACCCATCACTGGTAATATCACATTGATGGATCACATGATACTGCTGCCAATCACTGATCTGTGTGGTCACAAGCTGTACATGTGATTGCAGAGGCCAAAAGAGTGGTTGTAGCGTCATGTGATCCATGAACATGTTGTCATCAGTAAGGGACTGGCAGTGTTTGAACAGTGGTGAAAGCAGAGGTACGTATGGGTTAATTTTAGCACAGTATGAGATGGTAGGGAGAGGTTTAAAAGTCTTGGAAAATCCCTTTAAGGAAGGTTTTTTTTTTAAAAAAAAATAATCTGTCTACTCTACTTTTGGAGCATATGGACATCACAGTGGGGGGTCCCACTGCCCAACCTCCTTTTTGAGCCAGAACAGAGTTGCTCTGTATGAGAGCCTCCAATTCTGATGGACTCCTACCGCTATCATTGTCCTTTTATGGCTGGTTTCAATAGTCACCATATAACACTACATTTCCCCATCTTTCCCAGGACAAATAGACCGTTTTGCCTAGTGTGCCAATGATTTTCCCAGTGAAAGCATTATAAAAGGAGACCAAAGTCTGAAATTTTAGGCTTGGCTCACACCTTGAGATTCCCTACAATCGAAGCTACCCTGGAACACCCTGAAAAAATGTAACCCGGATACCATGATGTAACCTTAGCCAGCCCCTTGGCCTCAATAAAAACCTCCTATTTGGACTATGTATGCTCTAATTCTGGGCAGTATATACTTTAGGGGCAGGACACAAAAGCATGGTAGACCACATTTGTGTGTGCTGCACAATACGCATGTATGTTTGACAACTAGTGCAACATGGTCCAAATAAGACTGCGTTTATTCTGTTGATGTCTATGGGCCAGCCGCAGCTGTGTTGTATTCGTTGGGGTATTTTTTTTTTTTTTTACAGTACCCTGGTGGATTCACCTGATATGGAAATAACGAGGTATAAACCCAGCATTACTTGCACATAAACACTGAACTGATCGAGATAAAGAATTGTTCTCCTAATGGGCTTTGTGTAAAGAGATACAATGGGAGTGTATTTGAAAATGCTGAGAAATTAAAGGGGTTCTTTCACTACAAGGATTGCTTTTTATATTAAAGATCTTGCAAAAACAAGACACACATCTCCATATATGTCCATTACCAGTATCCTAACTATTCCTAGATATCCCCTCTTGTATGGGCTGCATCAGCTCCTCAGGTTGTTATAGCTACAGACCTATTTAATCTCTCATGATAGGCTGCCAGCACTGGTTGCTATAGCTACAGACCTGGTTTCTACTGCAGCCTAGTACAAGCCAGTAAACACGCCCCTGAACTCAAAATGAAACCAAGAAAACAGGACTGAGGTAAGAGGAATCAATGTAGTGAGAAAACCCCTTTAATCTATAGGTATATGGATGAAACTTTCTGCATAAAATGTTAGTACAGCTCCAATCACCACCAAAGTTGTTAACGTCCATGAGTAGCAGTATTTCTGCATTTTTCACCAGCTTTCCCCTTTGCAGGCTCCATCTCTAGTTTTTAGTGGTCTCTGAGCTAGTGGGTCAAGACCAGCTGCTATAATGTCTTCCACATGCTGTAAACAGACGGCAGAAAGGGGATGATTCTTCCTCTATAGGACACTCTCACAAGCAACATGGGGGACATTATATAGCAATACGAAGTAGTGTTACTTGGGAATCAAGCACTGGGTTGAGGTATGAGCCAATGTTCCCGCAATACGGGTAAGATCGTTTTGGTTTTTTGCCATGGATTTATACCATCATGGAAAATATACTACAGCTTCAGCAAAATTTTTAGAAAACCAGAAAAAACAGCTCCATTCAAATGAATGGAACCAATTTTTAGTTGCAGAAGTTTGTGCAACAAAGTACATCATGTGTCAATATACACTTATTCTATCATATTAAGCTTTGAAGAGATTTATTGAGTAGAAAAATAGAATTAGTACTTTCCATCCATTAGCTATATGTATACGAACTTCCATTAGGATAAACTGTACTTTTGCCCCGTCAATGGTTATGAGCCTCCCTCAGTGAATGAGGAAATGGCCGTGATTGTGCAGCTCTCCCGCATTCATCTCTATGGGACTTCGGAGTATGGCCAAGTACACTCACTCCACTATATTCAAAACGATCATAGGAAATAATGTGGAAAGCTGTGTGGGCAATCTCTCCAATCTCGTAGCAAGTTGGATAGAAAAACCCCTTTAATAGTCCTTGATCATTTTTACCTTAAAAATAAATTTAAGGATGCAAATGGGAAATCATGATTGATGATTCTAGAGAGAAGGTGGCCAATATTAAAGGGGTTTTGCTACGATGTAATGTTGACGTGGGATCCTCCAAAATGGGTATTTAATCACTTTTCTAAATATATGTGATTAAAAAATTGCAGTCTGAGAGAGCTACAGGCTGCCTTACCTGCCCTTAGTTACTTCAAAGCTTCTATTAGATACGACCTAACAAGAGCTGCTGGCCGGGCTTGTGCAGAGAACACTTCTTATCTGATGAAAGGGAGCTGAAGAAGCTTTCAAGGTACTGGCTAGAAATATGTTGCCTTTTATATACAGAATCCACTAGTTGTAGTGTGATTATCTGAGTAGATCCCTGCTTTATCTGATGACAGAGAACATGAAGAAGCTTTTAAGCTGCTGTAGAGAAAAGGTGTTGTCTTTTGTATACAGAATCCACCAGTTGTAGTTTGATTATTTGAGTGAACATTTCACACGATCCCTTATGCACGGCTCTGTGCTCTGGCTGTGTGTGTGTCTCTCTCTCTCTAAGCTCAACATGACTTGTTTACATTTGCTTCTTAGCAGATAAGGCACGTCCTGGCAACACCCCTTTGCCAGTCTGGTTTCCTTGTGCCTATCTGATGGACTTGTAGTAATATGTGTTAGTCTCTAAAATCTAGGATAAGTTTGGGTAGGAAGTCATGTAACCCTGTATGCATGTCCTATGAAAAACTTTTCTTGAGGGAAACCTGGTCATAGCTATAGAAATCTGGTGCCATGTTTCAATAGACACTGTCACACACAGGTCGGCCACCAATTTAATTCCCAGTGTCTTTATATTAGTATTTATCTAGAAAATTTTTACTAGTTGACTTAATAAGGTTATATGCACCCACTCATATCATATCCTCAGATGTATCCATATTAATTTATACAGTATGTAATAAATCTGTACATTTAAAATGTGATGGCATATATCATATTATTCATGTCCTATTTACTAGAATACTAAGATTCACTGTTACATTATCTTATGAAGGCCTGTATTACTACAGAATCATAATACTGTGAGTGCAAAATGTTGCCTAAATTAAATACTTCCTGATCCCAGCAATTGTAACCAGTGCATATGTCCTCTTGCTATATTTATACGCATTCAAATCTTATTCGGGCACTCGTAAAATCCACTTTGAGAGTCGAAGGTGTAGATTTGTTGTTACTATAAATGTACAACAAAAGCCCTGTAGGCTATGTTCACACGGCTTAACTGCGGGACGTAATTACGCCGTGTGGACAGGGGCGGGGCAGGAGCGGGGGAGGGAGCGGGGGCCGGCACTTCGCCGGTCCATAGACAATCATTACTAGTGGCACGTATACGCCGCTAGAAAGTGACATGTCAATTATCTCCCTGCCCGGCGATTCGCCGGGCGAGGAGAGGAGACGTAATCCATAGTTCTCTATGAGAACTGTGGATTACCGTAATGAATGGGCCGTTTTCTGCCCGTAATTTGCGCACTGCGGCGCGTAATTACGGACCGAAATACAGCCCATTTTAAGCCGTGTGAACATGGCCTCACAGGGAGCTCTGTAGAGGCAAAGACTTTGAATGTAGTCAGATCCTGGAGGAAAGAATTGGGAAGGAAAATAAAGAAACAAGTCTTTAGTTTCTTTTGGAATAGGAAATAATTTAAAATCTTTAATCTGTCGATTTTCAACCAAGGGAATGGAGTGGGTTGTAATACAGGCAGCAACAATGGATTTGTTAGTACAGAAACCGAGAGAGAGATTGGGTTCTATAAGGCAGTGTTCACACGGCTTATTCAAGCCGTAATTGCGGGACGGATTTCACCTGCAGTTACGGCTTGAATAAGGGGCGGGGGCGCTGCCCGCCGACCCCATAGACAATGCATTGTATACGGCACGTACGCGCTGTAAATAATGTGCATGTCACTTTCTCCCCCCGCGGCGTATTCGCCGAGCGGGGAGGAGCGACGGAATCCATAGTTCTCTATGAGAGCTGTGGATTACCGTAATGACTAGAACTGATTGGAGCCGTACTGCAGCGCAAATACGGCGCGCAGTACGGCTCCAATCCGTGCCCAAATAAGCCGTGTGAACGAAGCCTAAATGGTACCTGAAGAACTCTCTAGTTTGTAATGACCCAGCAATAACATATCTTAAGTGGGTTGTTCAACTCCCCCAAAAACTACTAGAACTAGGTTCAAAGGGGTTAAAAAAAAAAAAAAAAACACCACAAAAATAAAAAAAAAGTTTAAAAAAAAACTCATTGTCTGTTTCCTTAAAGGAGGCACAAATCTGCTGCAGCCAATCACTGGCCTTAGTGGTCTCAGGCCTTTCCACTGACACATTGCCGGAAGTGAACAGCCTGAGTGGAGAAGTCTATGGAATGGCATATGACTTCTAAGGTCACCAACTGCAACAGTCAAGTGCCTGTCAAAAGTGAACAAAGACCAGACCGGCTGCTGGGAGCCTCAACTTTGGATAAGCAGTAAGTAGAAAGATGCATACCCCTTTTTTCCATTGTTCTTTTAGTGTGTAAGTTATTGTGGGACAAAACCTTCAGGACAGCCCATTTGGCCATATCCTCCATGTTGTGCAGTGACTATTTACCCTAGCCTGGTTTTAAATAGTATTTTTAAAATTTGGAAACAACAACCTCCCACACTTATGAAGGTATTTCCATATTGGTAGAAATAGAAATAAAAAAAAAATGTGGCAAACTGGCCATTATTAAAGGAATACACCTGTCCGACCCAGAAAACTAAAGAGGAACCCCAAATAGAACCTCAATTCCAAAAAAGTTGGGACACTAAAATTGTGAATAAAAACTGAATGCGATGTGGAGGGGCCAACATCTAATATTATATTCAAAAATGGAACACAAATCACAGATCAAAAGTTTAAACCGAGAGAATGTATAATTTTAAGTGAAAAATATGTTGTTCACAATTTCATGGCGTCAACAAATCCCCCAAAAAGTTGGGACCATGCCGTTTTTACCACTGTGTGGCATCCTCCCTTCTTCTTACAACAGTCAACAGACGTCTGGGGACAGAGGAGACCAGTTTCTCAAGTTTAGAAATAAGAATGCTCTCCCATTCCTGTCTAATACAGGCCTCTAACTGTTCAATCGTCTTGGGCCTTCTTTGTCGCACCTTCCTCTTTATGATGCGCCAAATATTCTCTGTAGGTGAAAGATCTGGACTGCAGGCGGCCATTCAGTACCCGGATCCTTCTCCTACGTAGCCATGATGTTGTGATTGCTGCAGAATGTGGTCTGGCATTATCTTGTTGAAAAATGCAGGGTCTTCCCTGAAAGAGATGACGTCTAGATGGGAGCATATGTTGTTCTAGAACCTGAACATAGCTCTCTGCATTAATGGTGCCTTTCCAGACATGCAAGCTGCCCATGCCACAAGCACTCATGCAACCCCATACCATCAGTGATGCAGGGTTCTGAACGGAGCGTTGATAACAACTTGGGTTGTCCTTGTCCTCTCTGGTCCGGATGACATGGCGTCCCACTGTTCCATAAAGAACTTCAAATCGTGACTCATCTGACCACAGAACAGTTTTCCATTTTGCCACACTCCATTTTAAATGACCCCTGGCCCAGTGCAAACGGCTGAGCTTGTGGAGCTTGCTTAGAAATGGCTTCCTCTTTGCACTGTAGAGTTTCAGCTGGCAAGGATGGCACGGTGGATTGTGGTTCACTGACAATGCTTTCTGGACGTATTCCTGAGCCCATTCTGTATTTCCTTGACAGTGGCATTCCTGTGTGAGGGGCAATGACATTTAAGGGCCCAGAGATCTCGAGCATCCAGTAGAGTTTTACAGCCTTGACCCTTACGCACAGCGTAAGTTGCAGATTCTCTGAATCTTTTGATGATGTTATGTATGGTTGATGATGATAACTTTAAAGTCTTTGCTATTTTACACTGGGTAACACCATCCTGGTATTGCTGCACTATCTTTCTGCGCAACAATGGTGGAATTGGTGATCCTCTTACCATCTTGTCTTCAGAGAGACACTGACACTCTGAGTAGCTCTTTTTATACCCAATCATGTTGTCAATTCACCTAATTAGTGTTGATTGGTCTTCCAGCTGTTAGTAAAATGCTCAATGTCCTTTTTCCAGCCACTTATTGCTACTTGTCCCAACTTTTTTGGCATTTGTAGACACTGTGAAATTTGGAATCAACATTTTTCCTTTCAAATGTTACATTTACTCAGATTAAACTTTTGATCTGCGATTTGTGTTCTATTCGGAATAAAATATTAGATGTTGGTACCTCCACATCATTGCATTCAGTTTTTATTCACAATTTGTTTAGTGTCCCAACTTTTTGGGAATTGAGGTTGTAATTACAGCATAAACAGTTTGTAAAAACTAAGGGGTACAGTTCAAAGAAACGTCGGAACCCAATGATCTAGGGAGCTTCATACCCAGATAACGGACATAATGGTCCATAGTTTTGAAGTACTATACAATACATGGAAACCTCCAAAGAAGCATTTATGCTATCATACATGAAAAAACTTGAGATTCTTAGTTCACACGTTTTGATCAAAAAATGTTTAAGCCACCCACGGCTTACAACGTGATCTCAAGGCGGGTGGTCCTACGCTATCTTTACCTCTCAATAGAGCCAAATTCAGGCCTCTCATTGGGTCAACCGACCTTCATTATCTAGAGAGAAAAATAAAAAAAACACCAAGCTTGCAAACATGCTGTACTTATAACAGGCTGTGAAGGTGGGCGGGGTGCAAGAAACCAAAATGGAGGCATCTCCTCCTCCCTATATAGATTAATTTTGAAGTAAACACGAGTGGCTTGATTACAGTAAGAATATGAGAACCTTTAAATAAATTAGTATTCATAATGCCCAATGGCATAAGGCACTATGCTACTAATGTGAGGACTGGTTCTGAGGAAAACAGGGTTCTATAGCTTGGGAACAGACAGCTGGGAATAGGAAGTAGCTCTGTGTAGTACTTCAAATAGGCTGTTGGAATACAATGGAGGGACCCTATATCTTCTCGTCAGTGCCAAGACTGGGAAAATACAATGCATATTTTAAAAGGAATACACAGTGGCTTCCTGGCTGATTAGCATGTTCTATACAAGGTAACTCCCCTGCTACGACAGACATTCTTCAACTAGATTTCCAGATAACAAATCCTATTTTATCTAATCAACACAAATGCAGAGTGCCAGAAACTCATACTTATCACTGATTATTAAAACAGCCCGAGCTCCCTCTGAAAAAACGTGGTTACTTACAGAATGATACTGCTGTTAACGTTGACCTTTCAGTGACAAATTTTATTTCTATTCTAGTTTATCTCTGGATATTTAGAGGCAATTTTGCAGAGCCCGTGAATATTTTGCACACCAAGTGGCCAATAAAGAGGCTCATATTTTCTTAATCAAAATGTTATAGCTGTTTAACGCAACAGAGCATTTTAGGTAAAGTGTTGCCTATGGTTCCACATCACAAACCTTAATCACTTCATTAATATCATAGCAGGAGAAAAGTTAACCAAATCGCAGATAAAGCTATGAGACAAATAGGCTGAGAGTCCCCTGGAAGAGGGAAAATAAACTCCACGCCTAATAGGAAAAAAACATTCTGCTAAGCATTTCCATCTCTCGCTCAGACTGAGGTCCACATGGAAAAACAAGGTTGGACTTGAAATGAGAATCGCTAAATTGCAAGGGATTTTATTCAGCAAATTTCTAAGCAATTTACACAAGTGCTAGTTATCAATAAGTGAACAGGTGGAAACAAATATCACCCTCCAACTACATTGTAAAGCGAGATACCCCATCAATACAACTGTCCAGGAGACCTCTACAGGCTCCTCATCTCCACAATCAATATTCAGGCACTCCACCCCGAAATCTTAAATCATATCTGGGTCAGCAAATTTCCTAAAACTTGGCTTGGCATTTTTGGAAAACTTAAAAGGGGTTTTCTCACCACAATGATTAGCTATTAAAGGGGTTGTCTTACTACAAAGATCAGCTTTCAACATGTTGAGAAGACTAAATAAAAATGTTTTCCCAAATATATTGCATTCTTTTTTTTTTTTTTGTTAAGGAGCTACAAGTGATTTTATCACCTTCTGAGCTCTCTCTGGTTCCCCAGGTGACCGACCTGTGTACTTCTCCACAACCTGCTGTTTGTTCTGATAGCAGGGAGTGATGTCATCACACAGGTCCGAAGCACAGAACTCTGGACAGTGAGAGCTTGTTTGTTAACTGATCTTTCAGACAAAAGCCAGTAATTACTGCTGTTTACTTAAACTCAGAAGCTTCCCTGGTCCTGACAGCATGAAATTTATCTAATTAGCACAGCAGAAGTCTGAATACATGGAGCTCATATGCTAATTACAGACAGCTTGACCAGGAGGTGACAAAGCAAAGCAGCATTATTTCATTCATGCATCCTATGAAATTTTGAGATGAGACAACCCCTTTAACATAAAAGGAAATATAAATAAAGACTATTTCCAAATACACTGAAAGATTTTATCTCCTCTTAGAGTACACAAGTGTCTCTGGTTACGAACCACCCTCTCGCATCGCTCTAAGCTGCTGTCGGTCTGACAATGCTGAGCCAGTCTTATCTCTGGCAACAGAATTTGTTTACTTAACTAATTGAAAAGCTTTCACTCTTTAGAGCTCTGTAGCCATGTGCACTACAGATAATAAACCTCCGGCACTCATGTCACTGTAACAGAAATAGCTAGGAACAGCAGGACTGATATGCCAATCACTGCTATAGAACCACCCATAGCCTGACTAGGAAATTCAAGTAAGGGTAAGTTCACATGGCTGATTTGAACGCTGAATCTTCAGCAATTAAATCGTATCAAAACCTTATCTGAAAAGTGCTTCAATGCAGCACTTTTCAGATGAGGATTTGATTAGGTTTTGACAAGGTTTTCCAACACTGTTTTGTTTACAAAACAGACTTTTTATCACACGTATGCACAATTAGGCCATGTTCACACGGCTTAAAATGGGACGCATCTCGCCGCGTACTGCGCAAAATATGGGGCAAGATATGTCCCAGGCATTACTGTAATCCACAGTTCTCATAGAGAACTATGGATTACGTCTCCTCTCCCTGCTCGGCGAATACAGCGAGCAGGGAGAGAAGTGACGTCAATTATTCACGGTGGGATACGCGCCGAGAATAATGAATGTCTATGGGGCCGGCGGTGTGACCGATTGGATTGCTTATAAAACATCCATACAAATAGCCAGGGGGAAAACCGCACCAAAAACCACACCGAGGTTTAGAAGCTGTTGATTCTTAATGGGGATTTTCAGCCTTGAAAACGTTTGACGAATGGAAATGACACTGTCAGCGGCCAAAACAGCATCCAAAGAAGTGTGGAAAAATCTTGCCCTGTGTGAACTACAACGCTGTTTTACATAGGAATCAATTAAAAAGAACTGAAGGCATCTTTTAGGCGTTTTGGGAGCAGCTCCGCTTCCAAAACCGTGCCCAAATCAGCCATGTAAACATACCCTAAAGCTGTGGATCTGTGAAACAGCATGGTGAGAAAACCCCTTTAAGACTGTATAGCCAACTATCAATCTTCTGCTGACCAGGTATCAGGAGAGAGGTGATAAGGCTGCAAAGAAACCTTTCCAAAAAGTAGCCAGTCAAGTAGTGTTTGGCTATCAAAAGCTACGCGTAGAGAAATTCTGCTGTTGAGGATAAAAGTTGCCAACTCTCTTGGTTTACAGGATAAAGGACATATCAGGAAGGCCAACATGAAACATTTGGCAATTTACTACCCTGTAGAAAATGATCATCAGTATGAAGCTAATGAACGTTTACTGGGAGATAAAATTAGAATTTCTTAGTCTTCAGGTGGCATGAGCACAGAATCAATGTCTTAAAGGGAAATGATCACCAGTAAGTTTTTACTAATTAAAATTATATCATGATACATATTCTTTTCTTCATTTTCAACAGCATTTAGAGTGATGCTTTACAGCAGCTTCATGGACATAGGATCCTGTGACTGACTTCTATAGGAGAGTTTCCAAGACCTGTTCTCTGATCCTTGGAAAAGTCACTATGCAGGGAGGGGTAGAGGAGGAGCTGTGACATCTCCTGTTGTGAATGGTGGATCCTGTGTTATCTATACACATTGATTTCACCTTTCAGTGTAATTCTGCCTTTGCTGAGGAGGAGACTTCTGGAAAGTTTTCTCTGCAGAACAGGAAGTGTCAGACTATAATAAGGCATAGTGGCTAAAGTGAAAATTGCAGGATTTAAATTTAAAAAAATAAAATATTGATGGGGATAAGAAAAATGTAAAAAAATTCTTAAAATTTATTTAAAAATGTTTTTAACGAAAAAATGAGTTAAACGGGTATTTTTTTTTTTTACATATTCCCTTAAAACACACAGTGTAAGGCCCATTTCACACGGCTTATGGCAGATGTAATTGCGGGACGCATTTCGCCCCGCTTTTACGCCGGCTGCCGTGCAGCGGGGGAGGGGCGGCAGCTCGCCGCCCCATAGACATTCATTAATCTCGGCGCATACACGCCATAAATAATTGACATGTCACTCATCTTCCCCTGCGGCGTATTGTGCGAGCGGGGAGAGGAGACGTAATCCATAGTTCTCTCTATGAGTACTGTGGTTTACCGTAATGGCTGGGACGGATTCCAGCCGTATTGCACTGCAATAAGCCGTGTGAACGGCCCCTATAACTGATGCAAATTGTAATAATGTATGAAAGCAGTATGCTCTCACACCATGTCTAACCCTTAATTTAGCACATTTTAAAACTCCTCTTAGCCACTTCATATTTTCCAGTTATGGAACATGCAAAAACGGATGTGCTGTATATTATTTTTCGATGTCATGTCCACCGCATTTTGCCTCATACGCACAAAACCTACGCTTTCCTACTTTCCATTATTGTGGCCTGCAGACAAGATAATCCATCACAAGCCAAAGGTTTAAGTTTCATATACAAAAAAACAACGTTCAGCAAGTTTCAGACAGTTTGCACACAGCCATGAGAAAATCAAAGACTCTGGTTAGTTCTGAGAAATATCCGTTTAAAGAACACTTCTATCTGTAGATAACACTCCTATATCCTGACAAGTCAGAACATTGCCTTCCATTTTTGGAGGTAAATGAGAGATTTCAATTTACACTCTGACACTCATCAGGTATGAAACAAAGCTGTGTTACTGGCAAACTCCTATTGTGCTGTGGAGTATGAGCTCTTACAACAAAGAGTGCTAGCCCTAAAATAAGGAAAATCTAAGGAAATCCAAAGTCTATGGATATGTTCACACGGCATATTGGAGCGCATAATTGCGTGCATATTTCGCATTACACACGGCGAAATGCGTGTCGCAATTATGGTAATTCAGAGCTCTCATAGAGAACTATGAATCGGGCAGCGTCTCGCCGGGTGTACTCCGGGGGGAGAAAAGTGAAATGGCAATTGTTAGTAGCCTTTACGTGCCGCTGACAATGCATGTCTATGGGGCCAGCCGGGTGCCGGCCCCCCGTGCTTTGGAATTCTGCACTGGTCAGTGTGTGCTTCCAAAACACCTGCCGTAATGCAGCACGCTGCCCAATACGCCGTGTGAACATACCCTAAGGAAGCATACTTTATCGCTGGAAATTACAACTTGATTTACCGGTGTGAAGGAGTAGTGCAAGCATAAAAATGTTCTCCAATCAAATTGTTGACCTCTTACTTACATTTATGTATCAAGAGGGCAAAGAAAGGCTAAACCAGGGCAGCCAAATGTTCATCTTACCAATTAGCATTTAACTAAGCAGTAACTGCTGAATGTGCCTTATACTTGGTTATTCATAAATGCACTAGAAGCAAAAAAGGGCTACAAAAGAAAAAGGCCATCTGACAGCAGGAAACAAAGAGGGAGAGTCACTTGCCAACACCTAATTCTTCCTGTGCGATTTTTAATGTTTGGATTTCCAGCCAAAAGCACATTGGCAATCTCATCACCTTCTGTGCCCATCATGGACGCAAACAACAATATGCCAGAAAGCAGCAGCTCCTGGCATTGGTTTCAATGCAAGGACGACTGTGCTTAACAATGGTTTTCCAAACTACTTAAGGAATTCATTAGCGCTTCTGTTAATATGAAAAAAAATGTGCTATTCATACTGAACCCTTTACTTGAAAGTGAGCCATAGCACTGACATTTATTACATGATCATGTATGATTTAAAGGGGTTATCTGGGAACTAAAGATGTTATAGAACACTATAAACAGCATTTATATTGAAAAGTAAAGATATTCCAATACTTTCATGTGTTTCTTTTCTTTTGCCTTCTTATTCATCAAACATACTTTTTGCAGTGGAACTTCCTGCTTGTGGGAGTGTCAGTAGTTCTCCAGCATCTTTTTCCTACAAGTACCAGACTGCATTGCAATCTGGGACTTCCCTCCATAGCTATCACTGCCAGACATTGTGCTGACATTTGTGTGTAATCTTCCCCCGCTCTGTACTTGCTGTCATAAGCTAGGACTCATTAGTCACTGTCAAAACTGTACAGTCATCATTTTCATGACAGTAATTTACAACCTGACAGCTCTGAACTGCATTACTAAGTTCTGCCAGCAGGACCCAAAGACAAACAAACAGTTCCTTCTCCCCTATAGTTACTTCTATTAACTTGCAAACTACAGGCTGGAAACAGTGAATGCAGCAAGATTGTTCTCTCCTCAGGTCACACCCACTACAGGGGAGTGTTCCTGAGCTGAGCCTGACTTCAAAGCACACCTAGTGATGACAAAATGTTTAGAGGCCATGTGATCAATGAACATCACATGGTTTGTAGTGGATAGGGGGGAGAGGCAGACAGGGCTTTTTGTCTGGTTCTGCACAGCAGGACAGGTAAATAATGTGTAATAATTATGAATTACAAAGTTTATAATACAGTTGTGAGCCCTCTTTCAAAATAAAAAGATAGTCCCGGAGAATCCCTTTAAATAAGGCACATTGAAAAATGCTATGTAAAAAGTCAAATTTGCAGCCTGAAAGAGTGGAAAAATCACTATTTAAAAATCTATTACCAGTAGTTGTGTTACTACTTAAATATTAGGTACTTTACCATAGGTTACTCACATAGGAGCAAAGCAGCTAGTAATACTTAAAGGGGTTGTCTTACTACATTGATTGGTCCCGTTTTCTTGGTTTTGCTTTGAATTCAGGGGTGTGTTTACTGACTTCTACTAGGCTGATGTGAAGCCAGGTCTGTAGCTATAGCAACCAGTGCTGGCAGCCTATCAGGATAGATCAAACAGGTCTGTAGTTATAGCGACCTGAGGAGCTGATCCAGCCCATACAAGAGGGGATATCTAGGAATAGGTAGGACACTGTTAATGGACACATACTGCAAAGTGACTTGTTTTTGCAAGATCTTTAACATAAAATGCAATCCCTGTAATGAGACAACCCCTTTAAAGAGTAAACTTAAACAGGCAGTTGAAGTATGTGCCAATTTTATTGCAGTAGCTTTTGTAGTTTGATTTGACGTAACCTTAGACTTGTCTAACTTTTTATACCAGCTAAATTCTTCAACATTTTGGAGCACTTTAAGTCATGTCACTTTCCTCTGAAGTCCCTCAAGTGAGGAGCAAAGACTTTCCAACAGATTCTAGGCACAAAAAGTTTAGTAGATCTCTATGTTTGATAGATGACAAAAGGTCTATCAAATCTATTGTACATTCCAATACTGTCATAGAAAGACAAATAGCCAAACGCCTTTACAATATTAGTAAAAAAATCAATACCTATTCTAAACAATCAAAAGAAATCCCTAGACCAATGACCCATTTTCAGTAATCTGGTACTGATAACCTGTAATATAATTTCATTAAAGTAGTACATCAAGGCCCCCTTTAAACCCCTACATTAAAGCAACCATCACTGTTCTGTGTCAGATTGTTCCCTAGTCTCATGGCAAAGAACGCATTTAAGATGACTGCGAAACCTTCCTGCTTCTAGATCAGTGGTTTCCAAAAGTAGACAATACTGCCATTGGGGGTGCAATAGAAGCTTTAAATGCAACTGAAAGCCGTTGAATAGTAATTAAGGGGCACATTTCATCTTTCAAATTATGGGGTTGTCCAACTCATTTAACTTTTTGCTCATTCAACTCATTATATTTTGTGAAGTATTTGTTGAAAAGAGGGGAAAGGAGGCATTTTCTGGGCTTACATGCTGATGAGAAGACAAGCGCTTCCAGTATTGTAGGAGCTCCCAACCCATCTCCCTTAAAGGGGTTTTCTCACCATGCTGTTCATCATTATCACAACCAGTTTCAGGCTCATACTTTCTACTCAGGGTGGTTCTACAGCAGTTATTGGCATTACAGCTTTGCTATTCCAAGCTGATCCTGTTAGAGGAACATTGGTGCTGGAGGTTTGTAAATAGAGTGCACAAGGCTAAGGAGCTCTAAAAAGGTTGTTAAAGTCTGCCAGTAATAAACACAGAAGCTCCTGTGCTGTTCATAAAGAGCAGGGAGCGAAGTCACTGCCCCGACCACTTCTAACTCTAATAGGAAGCAATATCAGAACAGCAATGTGTGTGGTAAAAATCTTTATTTACCTTAGCCTACATGAAGTAGGAATACCTCTTTAGCACTTAAAAAAAAAAATAAATGTACTGAACAACACTTGTTGAGTCTCTGAATTTGTTCTGAGAAATAGTACCGCCTCCATCAGATCCTACTTCACAGATGACCTCACATCTGATCCCATTATTTCCAGGCTAGAGAATGGCCTCTCTACACTAACTTGGGTTGGTGGCAAAGAGTTGACCACATGGGCAACATCTCTAACAACTTCAGGATATAAAGAAATTGCCTTTTGCACAGTCAATTTTGTTGAACAGTTGAACTCTTCTGCATCTTTGAGAACAAGTGAAATATTTTGCTTTAATATAGTCAATCTGTTTGCTATGGAAGCGGAATATTTTCCCCTATGCGGCAACGCTTTGCCTGCTACATGCCATCCAAATACTTTTCAAAATTAAACTCCTTCTCTGATAAGGCTGAAGATATGGGAGCAGTAGCAGTGACAAGACCCAATTCCTCTTGCTCTAACTGGACCAATTTATTATCGATTTTTGGAGTTGGTCCACTAACATGGACACCAAATCCATGGACCTGTTGGGAACCACTATTCTAGACGTAGTAGAAGACCACAAACAAGTTCCATAACACATCATATGCCACCTTCTTCTGCTTCCTTATGAAACGGTAGGTATAGTACTTAGGTACAGTATACTTTAGGTCTTCCAAGATGTCTACGCCATGTTAGCGCACCATACATCTCGTTGGAATACAAGAACATATGTAAAGAGAACAGTAAAAGTAGTTCTGTTATGAGCAGTAAATAAGTAAAAGATAGAACCTGAAAATGGTGTGGAGCAAAAGTTTCTTTTTGAGCAGTTAGAAAACATGACAAAATGGAAATGTTTTAGAAAGCCTACACTTTTTGGCAAAGCAGTAGGAAGAAAATGTCAGATACGCCATGGGTAAGCAATAACGTAAACACATGCACCATCCTGTAACATTGGGCTCGTCTAGAGCATGTCTATTAACATGCGGCCTCCTGTACAAAGCATCACCTTTCTTTCCAGCCGTACAATGACAGACTGTGAAAAGCCTTGTATCAAGCTATGCCAGGACAATGCTGCCCACAAACACTAGCTTAATCCCTGCTGTGTAACTCCAGCCTTTTCTGTGCCGTTTATATCTTCAACAGTAGGTTTACCAAACACAGCAATACATTACAGAGTCATTTATGACTAGCAAATATAAGCAAAGTTACCCTAAAAGCTCGTTTCCAACAAAAGCCAACTCTGCAGGGAGCCTTCTTCCTTTTCGGGCCCGTACCACTGAGAAAACATTTCTAGCCAGTGACTATTTTGCTTTTCTTGGAGAAGGGATCAGGCACCAAATACTTTTGTAGTGCAAAATAATAATAATGACAGCCGCACATAGGACATAATCTCAGTTAAAACACAAACTATTCCAGCCCAAGCACAGCACTCACTTATTTGGGGTTTCTGAAAATATTTCTTCATTGAATGGGGCCATACTTTCAATGACAAGAACTACACTGCAGGTTGTATTACATACCTCCCAAGTGTCCCTATTTTGCCGGAACAGTCCCCATTTTTAACCCTTGTCCATCTTAGCTCTATAAATGTCCCTCTTTTTCATTTGGGAAATAGACTTCCATCAATAAACTGACTATCTTGCTTTGAGAAGTATCTGATTGCTTCCTAGCTGTATATTAGATAACAACTTAAAGGGAATGTGTCATCAAAAAATGATTCATTGTTTAAGTCCCATTTTTATGTTAAACACATTTTTTTAAGAATTTTTGGTTGATTTTTTTTTTTATTTTTTATATCACTTGCAGTTTTCCCTTTGGCCACCAGGCCTTGTTTGCACTGCTTTAACAGCAGAGAGATGCTTTACAGTAGCTTCATGCACATAGGAGAAGTCAGACTGACTCAGTCCCATTTACTTCTATAGGAGAGTTTTCTAGTCATGCTCTGTGAACCGGGAAGAAGTCAGTGTGTAGGGAGGGGGAAGAGGGTGAACTGTGACTCCTGATTTCCTCTTGTGACTGGTGGATCCTGTGTTATCTATTCACACTGGTGTCTCCTTTCAGTTTGTCCTTCTTTGTGCTGATAATGAGCAGACAACTGTACAGAACAGGAAGTGTCAGAAGATTATCAGGCTTCGTGGCCAAAGTGAAAACTGCAGGACTTAAGAATTATTAGAAAAATATTGAAAGTGATCTGGAAAACTAAAAAAAAACATATAAACCAAAAATTCTTAAAAAATGTGTTGAACATAAAAATTGGAGTTAAACAATAAGTCATTTTTGATAACACATTCCCTTTAATATTTCATCATTGGATACAATGCAATCCTGAAAATGTGTTTCTTTTTGGCTATCCAAAAAGTTGGCACGTATGTGTTTGGCCGTGGTTAGAGGCCCGATGTGTCCCTCTTTGCAATCTCTAAAGGTTGGGAGGTATGTGTAGATATGATAAATATTACATCTAACTCTCTAAATAGCTGTGGAAAAATGTGTCTTTTTAGAATTGTAGACAAAGGAAGAGCCAGAGGAATGGTAGTATTGCAACAACTGGAGGACAGCAAGTTTTAGACTCTAGATCTAAACATTTACTATGCGAGCTAGTATTATACTGTTACTAGAACTACCAGACTGTGGCTTTAATCTGGAAATTCCTGGGCCCAGCAACTATCTTGAGAACAAAACCTTTCCATTTTGAACAGAAAAATGGTCTTAAGTTTCCCATTGAAATCAATGAGAGTTCCAAGTACAGCTGAGGCATGTTCTCGTCTGTATTGGAAACTCCCATTGATTTAAATGGGATAGTCCTGACCACTGCTCCGTTCAAAATAGAGAGTATGTTCAGTTATGTACAGTCGCTGTAGGCTGGACTTCAAGAACCAGCTCCACTGCTGGGCCCCAAGGCACTTCAGTCAGGTACTGGGCATAGGTCCTAGAGGTGAGACCCACACCTATCCGGCATTGATGGCATATCTGTAGGATATGTCTAAAATAGGACAACAAACGCACATGTTTTCCAACAAACATTCTAATAGATTTGGATTTTTGGAACTGATGTATCATAGTAGTTTTGGGACTATATTCTTTTGTTGCAAGATGCACATGACTTTGTCCGAAAGGGGTTTAATTAGGGTAGTCTCACAACAAAGATTAGCCTTCAATATGTAGGGAACAGTAAATTAATATTTTTACAAAATACATTCCTCTTTTGATATTGCCCTGGTTAGGAGCGAAGAGATTTTATCTGCTCCGAGTACACACAGGTTTCTCTGGTTACCCTCCTGCTCTCAGATAAGATAAAGAACAGAGAAGTGAGGTTACCAGGACAGATGGCAGCTTAAGTACAGAGTGTGTTATCTCAAACAAAGGATCAATAAGCACTGGCTTTCACCCCTTTGAGCTCTGTAGACTAAAGCTCCTGCAGTCATGTCAGCGTAAAAAGAAGAGCTAGGAATACAGGGCGGATATGCTTATCACTGCTATAAAACCACCCACAGCCTAACCAAGAAGACTGAGGAAGTTCGAGTCTGAAACTCATGCAAAACTGACTCACTTGTGACATGTGAGCTTTCTTTGTGGTTTGTTTTTCACTCTGTGAAGAGTGTGTAATCTGTGTTGTACATACTAAAACTTTTGCCCCTTTTTTTTGTCCACCCTATTACTATTTTTTGCTCCTTTGCAATCATTTTCTGAGGAGTGTTGTGTTGCCATTCTGCAAGTTCCCTGTGCCACTGCACTGAAGGCTGGTACCGTCATTCCCTTTATTGAAATGTTCTTTAACCCTTTGTGGTACACTTTATTTTTCCCCATAAAATAATGTCCCCTCATGAAATCAATTAATTGGTGGGTAGATGGAAACATGTTGGGACACTGTCTAGAATATAAGGATAATTGAACAGGGCAAGGTTCTGGTCGGGATTGGCGTTCTCGGGGAGGTCACCCCGTATGTTAGGATTTAGAGTGTAAAAGTCGTGATGGGGACTTGTTAGCTCCTTGGCTTCCCCTTATCCTGCAGGTCTAGAACCAAGCTACCCTCAAGACATGTATGGTAAGACTGTTCTTGTTATGTTTATTATTGGTAATGGTGCAATTGTGAAAGTTTCTTGTGTGTATTTAGCAAGCGGATATTGTTGGTTTGTATATTGAGTGCTTTTGCTATTTTTAAGTATCTAGTAAAGGTTAAGGCTATGTCTACACTGCAGTGGACAAAAAACGATCTGAAAACGAATGACTAAAAACGTTCATGAAACGGAGTTTTCTGTCCACTGCCTGTCAAAAGCACTGAATAAAACTCCGATTTTTGTGACGTGCTTTGCTCTGCTTTTTAATAGTAATGCACAAATTAAGCCCATTGGATGTACAAACTACACACCCTACAGGTGTAGTTAACATGTTAAGTAGTCACTTCCTTTAGATCCCTGTACCAGGTGAGACATTTTCCTATGATAGTCCTGCTGCATTATTAAGTTTTTGCACCCAGATATCTTGCACCAAAATCCACAAAAACCCACATTATCTTTCCATACAGCAAGATAACTGTTTTAGCGTAAAAATCTGTACAAAGATACGGGATTATTAGCCCCAAAGATTCCATCAAAAAAAAAACAAAAGAAAAAAAGGATGATCTATAGGCTACCGACAAAATCCATACAAAAGACCGCATTTTTTATTCGTCAGAAGCGAGATTAACTGAACATATTATAGAGTGCTACGGGAATCGCCCGTCTCCACAGTGATGCCATTGCAAGACCCCCGACGAGAAGAACATGATTATATGTGTTTATAATTTCTGGATGACACAAACAAGAAGTATGGCGCCTGGCTGCTTGTCAATCTACGTCTTTGGTAATGGGGATGGGGAGACTCTCGTGAAACTACGCTAAGCTAGTAGGCTTATTTTACGATAAAATAAGCTACTCGCGTGTAACTCTTGCTTCTGATTATTCTATCGAACCTACCTCATAAAAACACTTGAAATTATGTTAACCGATCAAATACCTTGTGGTGTTACAGCCCATTACAAATGGGTATCAATCAAGGGAGGTTCAGCCCCACACATTCTTTGGAGTTGTCTGCAGAGGTTATTTTAATTTTTCAAGCACCCTGTGGTGGCTCTGTTTCATTCCCCGAGCGCGAACGCCATTCACCTACAACACTGGCCTGAAATCCCCCCCTGTTCCTGGCGGACCAACCTGTCTCAGTCTGCCATAACAAGCATGTGGAGAACGCGGGGCACCCACAACAGCACCCCAGCCGGGGACCATCGATAACGGAGACCAGTACCCAGGAAGAACCGCGGTAAGTAACCCATTGTGTTACTGCCTGTCTCCCTTAGCTCTGATCGCTGTCTTTGGTGGGGAAAGGAACGTGGTGCTTGCATCGTGGTTCTAGGTATGTCCTCTCACTTCGCTCCTCTTCCCTACTTATACCGTGCTTACATAGTCTTAGGCGGTATGAGAGTGGCACGAGTGTTAGAGTGGCTAGAGAATAAGCTGAGTCCAGGAAAAGTTCTGTCCCCCTTCTCGTCCCGAGTCACGCATAAAGTCCTAATACCAGCAGCCTGGCCTGTTCCGGGGCTGCCCTTAGAGCCTAGGACTTCTGGTGCGAACGCTTTTCTTGTCTCTCTATCCCTCCTGTATTCCATGCATAAAGCTGAGTACAGCCGCCTTGCCTGCCCGGGGCTTGTCTTAGAGGGCCCCAAGGATGTTCTATAGGGACAGAGTTTGACGGACCTATCTCGGAGGAGGCAGTAAGAAGTGGCAGTGTATAAAAGCAGTCCAGAAAGATTGGATATGCGGGCCCTGCAGTTTCCTGTGTTGGTACCTAAAAGGCGCCCAAGGTCATGATTGTTACTGTTTCCCGTGAGTCTGCGTGACTTTGCATGAGTTGAGTGTCCTACAAAATTACTGTAACGAGGAATAGCTGCTGTACTCTGCCAACTCCTATATTGCATAGTGTCACATGCAATGAAAATTTTACACCGGTCTAGACTGAGATTATGTTTAGTATCCAGTAATTTTGTGCTGCACTATTTGCATGCTTCCTCTGCCATAGAGAGAACGTAGAAGGGGTTCAAGGGGTTACCCGCGAGGAAAGCCCCAGTGGGGACCGTGTAATTTGCTCTGTGAATAGGCAAGAGCTATCTACTGTAGCATGCCTCCAGTGGATTTGTGCTGTCCGTGGACATTGTCCCACATCACCACTGGTAAATGGACAAAAAATCTAGTGCTGCTTATCTGAAGTGTGGCCACAGCACTGTGGTAAAACCACCAGCTTGCCGGCCGCTTGGTATGGTTGAAATCACCAGGAGCAACCGCCCACAAAAATGGGGGATACACAGAGTAAACGAAAGTCCTTATCCTAACAAAGAACCCGAGAAATGGGACTCTGCGATAGTCATATGTGCAATTGCGCAACAAGGCACGGAAGCAGTCAAGGATTGCAGGCAAATGTTAAAGAAATATGGGGGCTGTAGCAATGGGACATTAGAATGAACATGCATGGACAAAAGTTCCTCAGAACTATAAGGGTTGTGGCTAGAAGACAATGACAAACTGACCAAGCCACAATGTGGGCATTACGTTAGCGCGGGCCAATGAAAAAGACTGAACACAACTCCCAAAGACCACTAATAAAGGGTGGACTGTTGTAAGAAAATATGGACGAAATTAAAATGCCAAACACAAACTATCTGTGCGGCAAAACCTATTCCTGATGCCAAGACTGTAAATCCCCCATAACCCCACGTATCCCCACTGCATACCCCCTTGCATATTAATGGCCCACAGGAGGGGTGGACATGCCTCTGATGTGGCCAGCAAAAATCCAGATTGAGGAGAGAATAATTGCTGCACTGTGGGGGGGGTCCCTAAACCTCCCCCACAAGGCTGATGGGATTAAATCCGATTTATCCAACAAGTATCCCCTGCCTCAGTTAGAGTAGGACAGATAAGACCAAGACTTCAGCAAATACCCGTCCATCCCTGGAGCCGGCCCGCCGTGAGCTCCTGTTCAAGAGATTCAATGCCCTGCCAGACCCGACGTACTGTACCAGCACTCTTCCTCCGAAAGCTGGAGAGGCATCCAAAAGGCATACATGCCACCTGGGGAAACCTAGAGAGTCTCCTAGAGACCAAGGGGGAGAGTGTAACCAAAAATCCAAATAATGTCAAAGCATCAGGCACATAGCCCTGTAGACCAAACCACAGATCAGTCTGCGCACAGAATTTATAGATGCCGATAAACCATTGGGTACAAGAACAGCAGTAAAACTCAGACAGACAATTTCATGACACACTGGTCCCAAGACGCCAACAAGGACAGTAGGTCGTGACGATGCCACAGCTTTAGAACAGCTCTGGCTTGATTATGGGTACGAGGCAGCTGACAAGTAAGGACATAGACTTTGAAACCACATTCATGTCCGGACATAAAGGCAGTCCCATTACAAGACGCCTTGTCTCAAGAAGGCCCGTCCCAGGACAGACGACCTGCCATTCCCGTGATCTAGTGGTCCATAGCAAAGGGGAGCTTGAGGCTTTGAATTACGAAACTAAGAAAAATCCTGTAATGATCCATCAACCCTGCATGCCAGTAGGGGCAGATTCCAGCATATAAAAAGGCAAGGCCCCACATGCACCAGGCCACCACCAGACAAGAGCAAGTGTGAATATGCAGAGAATTGTTGGAGAAAAGGGACATTCTTCAGCAGATGTCCCAAGAGAAGGCCAGGCACTCGCCGCGCCCAGACCTCTCAATGAAGATGTAGGCAATCCTGTGAGGTTCCCTCAACTGATCACGCAGCCCTTTGACACACCCCCCGGCCACAATTAATCAACACATCCTACATGTTGAGGAACACGGGGAAATCAATCGATTTCGTAGTGGACACAGGAGCTCCCACACTTCTAATACAAGAAAATTCATACCTGAATAGCTTATCTCTTCAGATTACATTTTTTGTTCAAGGGGTTGAATGGAACGTCTGTTTAAACTTCCACTAACCAAAACTGTCAAATTGAATATCCTATGATGCTTTTTCTATCGTTCACACGTGTGAGTTGGTGCAGGCCAGATAGACCATACAATTTACTTTGGGGTCTGATATTTTGAGGACGCAAAAGAGGGCATCTGTAGAATTTCTCTCAGGAAGACCCCAATTTGTAGCACCTATTGCCTGAAAGACCATTGAGCCCTCATGTCTCCTGACAGACACTACCTTCCACCACCCATCATCCAAATCTTAGCACCCAGATTGGTTTATCTGAGGTTCCCATCATCATTTGTGGCAACCTCCAAAACCGATGTTGGCTTAGGCTGATCTCAAGTTCAACACACGTATAGTGCAGTTAAAACCATGGCACCTAACCCACCGTGTTGTACGACAGTACCAATAGGAAAGGCCACATTGAACACTTCACAGGAAGAGGCGCAATAGCAAAGGATTTAGAAAGACCTGTTGGAGAAGGGGCTGTATAACCCATCAAAAGCCCTTTCAACACACCCTCTATTCCATTGAAAAAAGAAATCAGACTGTGAAGGGTCAGCCCCCAGCCTACCGAATGGTACATGATTTAAGGGCAGTAAAAGTGCTGTAACTATCATCAACACTCCAAGGACCCACAAACCCACACACCTTGTTAAATCAAGTGCCAGTGGAAGCCACATGCATCACAGTGATAGATCTTGCTAATGCCTTTCTTCTCCATCTCCATTGGATAAAGAGCTGTTGGTCACTACTTTGACCTTTTACCTTCAGAAATAGGCAGTAATGCTGGGTGTGGTTCCAACCTCAAGGGTCTGCCAATTCCCCAAACATTTTCTCTACTGCTTTACATCTGTTTTAACAACTTAGGCAGCCGGCCTACGCCCAGTACACTGTCCTTATTACATATACATTGATGACTCCTGTTGTGTTGTACAGCCCTGAACTGTTGAAAAGATGAATCTCTATCTTGCTTATTTTCCTTGCTAAAACATGGCTGTAAGGCCTCCAGAGATAAGCACCAGATTGTGAACCTACCGTGAGCCTTTCCTGGGTCACTGTATCCACCGCCGGGCATAAAACAACATCTCCCCAGTATGAAATTACTTGCTATAGCAGAACACACCCATGCCAAAGACTCCCAGGCTTTACGACTGCATAAGGTTCATTGGACTTTGTCAGTTTATTGCCGTCCTTGATTAAAGATGCTCTCAAACAATCCAACCGTTAATGACATGTCTAAAAACAGGAGACCTTTGAGCTGACAGAGTCCAAGAAGCTGTAAATACGCATTCCATATCACCTTAAGCTACAAGCCCCTCACCACAGCACCAGCATTGGGCATCTACCCACATAATAAAACAACCTTTCACATTTTATTCTGCCTGAGCGGGAAGGGTTCTGCCTCGGGTTGGTATTGACCCAAAACATGGGATCGTATGCGCCCCATAGCTTACTATTCCACCATTTTGGACCTCCCCTTGCTAGAGCAATGCCTGCTTGCTTCAGGCAGTAAGCGGCCCCGCCTCATAACTACCTGGTACTCAAAGACAGAGGACCTGTACTACAAAACACCCGCTTACACTTCAGGTACCACATTCTGTTGCTGAACTGCAGCACAAGCTGCACCAAACTGAAGCACATTGTCACAATCCAGAATCCCCAAAATATCGAATTTGACACTACTCAGAAGGTGGGGGATAACCACCCACATCACCCTGAAGCGCTGCACCTTTCTCAATCCAGCCACCCCTACCTGCCATGGATCTTATAGAAGAGGAGGGGAACAACATATGAAGTGTAGGCAACACTGGACAAAGTGTAGACCAATGACTACTGTGAGCTGATTGATTGCAAAACAAGAGGGTTATCAAATGACTTTGAAACACCGCAAACTAACCCTGATTCAGAGTATTATTGTAGGATGCTTCCAGATGGTGGAACGATGACCAAGGACACCTTTTGTCACCTGGGTTAGCAGTAATCCAGGATGGACAAGGGTAGATGTACAAAAGCCACGCGCATCCTGACGCATCCAGCCCAGTACAAACCCGAGTTGCATGCACTCACTGACGCATGTACTTATATGGGATAAAGATTGAGAGAATAATTGTTACACAGATTCCAGGTAGGCCTTCGGGGTAGCAACCATGATTTTGGATGTTATCTGGAAACGAGGGGGTATTTGTACTTCTTTCGGCGCAAACCAATTAAGAATTCTGAATTAGTGAAGAGCCTCCTACAGGCACCATGAGCTGCCAATGAGTGTAGCCCTAGTTTAAAGTACCGTGGCCCGTAAAGACAGATAGCCCACAGGCCCAGGGTGAAACGCCCAGGCATACCAAGGCCGCTAAGCAAGCAGCGAACCTGGCCACTCATGGCAGTGATGCCTTGCCTACTACACCAGATATGTCACTTTTGCAGGAACTGCAGGCTCAGATAAAGCCATCAAGACAAAAAGGTATGTATTGAGGCAGGGGCCGGCAGAAGCAGGATGACTCTGGCAGGTAAATGCAGAACCTTTTGTGCCTCTGGAGACTTTTACTACCATCTATGCATGGCATAAGTCTCACGTGCACAGAGCCTCTAACCCACCTGTCAAAGGGGCTAGAGCGCTACTATGCATGAATAGCATGTGGTTACTTGCCCAAGTAATTCAAACCGCTCCTTTGATAAATATGTTTCATGTTGTCTGATCACTGTGCCAGACACACCCCAGGGGTAGGGATGTCAGTTCTCCCTAGACAGACACACCCCTAAATTCCTTGAATATCCATTCCAAAGATGTGCAGCTGGATTACATACAGCTACCAATGGTTGGGACACATATGAGTATTGTTCTTGTTAGGACGCCCCATAAGCGCCAGATGGCCACGATCTGTTCCTACTGGGTGGCCAGAGGCTATGCCAGTTAACTACGGCCACAGCCAAAAACCCAGCAAAGAAATTCCTATCAGAAAAAGACTGCAGGTACGGAGTCCCAGAGTAATAGAATCAGACAGAGGTACCCATTTCACAGGAGAAAAAATGGACACAAACTAAAGACCCTGGGAATTACACAAGCTCAACACACCCCGTACCACCCGCAAAAGTCTAGCGGATAGTATAGACCTAAACAAGATAGAAAGGCATAATGGGACCCATTAATTTAAAATTGTCAAGAAGTAATTTGCTCACACGGGACCATGTAACTGTATGTCAAACTTTACCAGTGTACTGTATCATCGCCGCACCTCCCCACGGGCGGAAAAACATTAGTTCCCGTTTGAGATTTTATTTGGCTCGCGCCAACGACAACGGATTGTGTATATTCCCCAACAACTACGTCAATACTCTACCCTAACTTCGTACCTGTTAGATTTTTACATGAACAATCCACCTATCCAAGGTGCATCCACGTGTCTCTTTCTCTTCTATACTCCATATCCAAATTTCTCTTTAAAGGTACACACCACTTTGGTTTCCAGGAGATTGGGTGGTTCTGAAGAGGCACAGCAACGGAAGGGACCTATTTAGATCCAGGTCTTGACGGCCCATACCATGTACGAATTGGTCACACCCACATCCGTAATAGTGGTATGGGAGTCCAGTCTTGGGTCCATGCCAGTCACTTGCAAATAAGTGCTACATGGACAAACACAACCCGAATCATGGAAGATATCCCTAACAGACATGACTCTGAATTTACTGGTTGAAGACAGTAACCGGGACGAAGCTTATTACTTAAAATGCATGTACTGTTTTGCCTGTACTTCTTTTGTGTTTTTACTGCTTCAATACAATTTGGAAGACCGCATAAAAAAACACAGGTGAAGGAGAAAAGCGGACCAATTCCATTTGCGAGGCTCTGCACCCAGCAACTGGCAACAACAGCTGAATGCCTCTGACTGCTGGATATAGGCGTCCCACACCCGGCCAACCACAAGGAATCCCCCTGATTGGCGTCCCAAAATCGAGAATACAGAACCTCACAGACTACAGCTATGATGTCCGAATATATTGGACCACACTGCACAAGGACGCACAACGCCCTCTCTGACCAGGTAAAATACTTAGAGAATTGCCGTTTTAGCTTACCCACCAACTATGAAGATTAGGGCCCATGTATGTGAATCACACAAGCTAACATAAAAGGACGCCTGTCAGTCTGCCACAGGTACATGCTACTCGTGTGTGGGTATACAGACTGTAGACATTACAACTCTAATGCATTTAACATGTGTAATTTAAAGTTGCCCCCCTGTCTATACATTAAACAATGGCGGTTATGTAACACTTTGTTTTTTTTGTCTCTATTTATGATAAACGACCTGTGCCCCCGAGTGTTGCCGAGTGTCCGGGCCTGACAGAGGACCGACCATGGTAGCTGGCGTAACCCGGTATTGTATGATAAACATGAATATTGTTCATACCAGCATTGGTTAGAGTAGGGAGGTATGTCACGGGAAAGGTAGGAACCGCCACGGTTAGACTGATTCCAAAGTTTAAAGCGGGACAGTATTACATTGAGGTAACGAGGGCTTATCTCAAGTCCGTCCCCATTGGGACAAGTTGAAATTGCACCATAGGAAGAGTTGTACCTGCTATCAAAACACTCACAAACATCTCATTCCCTCACACTGACAGAAAAAAAGGATGAAGTGCGGGACTAATCACACAGCAATAAAGCTTGGATGTGGTTCCATCCTGGACAAGGTTGGGTGAGATAGAATTACAAACAAGTTAAATAAAGTATGCCAGCAATCAAGGATGGAATATTAATGAGACTACAAGTTTTTCCATCCAAGGACCCCCTTAATGAGAAATTAGCTCAGTAGGAAAGTGGCCCTCCAGTATAGAATGGCCCTTGGATTATCTCCTAGCAATAGAAGTTGAGGACTCATTTTCTAGGCTCATAGGTGAGGATGCTGTACAAAGGTTGGGACTCCACATGAACCAATAGAGCCACACATGAACAAAGTAAGGGAGTTGCAGCATAAAAGCAAGGATATATCTAAGTAGGGATGGAATCCTTCCCTTTGGATGGGTTCATAGGAGACCTGGCTTGAACAATATGCTTTCTAGCCTGCTTAAACCTATAGTAGTTGTGATAGGCTTGATCTTGTTGCTTCTAAATTGTTGGAAGTTATTAATGTTTTGTATCTCACCGTTTTAGCCAATGAGTGGTTCACTTCCCACAGGATGAGATATCCAATCAAAGATGAGACCTACAGCTCATATAATACCGTCCTGGTGACCACTCTCAACTACTCCGCCATCTCCTGAGATGGTGCAGTCTCTGGACGTTTTTATCATCTATATAGATATAGGTTTGTGTGATGCTGTTCAATGAGTATTTCTATGATAATAAAAAAAAAATGTGTGAATGCTTGGGATGACCACTGAGCAGACAGTCAGTAATGGATACAGTAACGGACACTTATCCCACAGTTAGTGCAGCTTGTGCTGCATACTCTGGTGGAGCACCCCCTCTTGGACCCCCGCCACAGCATTAGACCTACCCCTACAGGAGAACAACCATCTCCTCATCAAAACCAAATAGGGATATCTTTTTGGCCCCTGGTTTGGTGCCTAGCACTGGCACTATCAGGCCAGTTTGGTCAGCTGTCCAGTGCCAGGACTGCTCTGAAGGTAGCACCTGGCGGTCGCTAGTCAACAAGCAACCCACCATCAGAGTGACAATTGTGGTGCAGAGGCGGTGGCCGCTTAAGTTTTACGCCCCCTTGGAGTAAGCCTTGCAGTGTGTTTTTTTTTTTTTTTCCAGTGGAGTTAATTACCCTCTCAACCTGCTACAGCCAATACACTGGGTACACAGCTTGCCCTGTGGAGTCAGGGCCCTTAGGGAGAGAATTAAAGTGAACCAAATTCTCGAGGGTGGGGACAGCTGTTTGTTGAGAACCAAAGATAATATATGCCTGTCTAAGGTCAATTCCACTTGCTCAAGCAAACAGCTAATAGATGAATACACAAAGCCGCTTACAATGGTGAAACATGGCCACGCAATACACCTTAATCGTCGTGTGCCTCGCCAGAAATTGAAAAAGAGGATGGAAATGTATACAGGAATCGCCGTCTCCACAGGGATGCCATTGGCAAGACCCCCGGACAGTAAATCATATTTATATGTGTTTATAATTTTTCTGGATGACACAAACAAGAAGATGGCGCCTGCTGCTTGTCAACTCCAAGCTGACTCTGTGAAACTACCTAGCTAGTAGGCGTTATGTTTAGATATAGATACAGATACTCGAGTGTAACACTTGCTTCGTTGATCTCAATGAACTCATCAAAAACCAACTTGAAAATTGAATGTTAAACCAACTCATATTCCTTGTGGTTACACCCTGTTGCAAAGTGTTAAATAAATGGGGTTCAGCTCCCCTCCATTCTTTGGGATTTTCTGCAGAGTTTTCAACACCTTGTGTGGCTCTTGTTCTTCCCCGTCGCGACGCCATTCACCAACAACACGTGGCCTGATCCCCTGTCTGCGACCACCTGGTATCCTCAGTCTTTGCCATAAACAAGAGCTAATAAAGTTATTCTTGCGTTCTGAATGACAAAAAATGGCGTTTTATTATAACGGATTTCGGTGCCAAAATCCATTTTTTGATGGATTTTGGGGCTAAAATCCTTTACTGAACATAGTTTAGAGCTAATAAAGTTAAGGATTTTAGCACCAAAATCCGCAAAAAAATTGATTCTGACGCCAAAATCCATAAAAACCGTATTTTTGGCAAAAAATATATGAAGTGCGCAAAAATCGTTAGCGGCCAAAGCATGATCATTTTATTACAAAAGGTACAAAAAAAGGACACAGACACTTGTATGCAAATTTAATCAGGTATAACCTTTATTGAACACCCACTATAGGTGGGACTGGGTCCTCCTGGGAGTGTATTTCAATGAAAAAATGAGCTCGTGGGCAAAAAACATCGCCAAAAGACGTCCGGCACTCTTTCCTAGACACCTGTATAAAATCTACTGCCCGGCTCTGGCGTTTTATAGAACATGTTGCAAAGACGACAAGTAAAAAAACGAGCAGAAAAAACAGAAGCTAGTGTAGACAGCAGTACGTTTTTTTACAATAGAAGTCTCATGGGAGATGATATCCAGACGTTTTTAGAAAACGAAAAACGCTGACAAAACGGACGTTTTTCTGTGCAGTGTAGACATAGCCTAAGTTTTAGTTATTCTTTACTCCAATTAGATTTGGTACAAATACAAAAACTGCAAGCAACCCAAAAATGGTCAGCCTTTCAAAGATACAGACCGACCGAAACCCACCCACACACACACACACCGACCGACCGAAACCCACCCACACACACACACACCGACCGATAGAGTGAGCCGAAAACCCACCCCACACACACACACTCGACCCGAAAACCCACCCCTACACACACCCAATCACAACGAGACCTCGAACAACCGACCCACACACACACAGACAGACCGAAACCCACCCACACACACACACACACCGACCGAAACCCACCCACACCCACACACCGACAGACCGAAACCCACCCACACCCACACACAGACAGACCGAAACCCACCCACACACACACACAAGTTTTAGTGTAGGTGGATGGACAAAATTCCCACACAACCACGACCGAAACCCACCCACACACACACAGCAGACCGACCAGAAACCCAACCTCACACAACACAACCCAGGACCGCCAAACCCACCCACCCACCCACCGCCCCACCGACCGAAACCCACCCACTACACAAGAGGTTTTCGTAGGAGGCCACACACACACCGACCGAAACCCACCCACAGCACACGCACACACCACGCGCCGATTCCGAAACCCACCACACAACACACACAACCCAGACCCCGAAACCCAAGCACCACTACACACCGACCGTGAACCCACTCCCACACCACCATCGTAGGCCGACCCGCCGAAACCGCGCACCTCCACACACCCGACCGAAAGCCCACCCACACCACTCGCCGACCGAAAACCCACCCGCACACACCCGACCTAATCCCACCCAAGCACACACACACCACACCGACCGACTAACCCTACCCCCACACAACACACCTACCGAACGAAGCCAAACGCACCCACACCACACAGTTGCAACCCGACCGATTACCCGACCGAACCCCACCCACACACAAACCACACGGGATGGGGGTGGGTGTGATGGGTTTATTTTTTTTCCACACCGGACCGACGAGCCGAGAACCCACCCACACACACCGACAGACCGAAACCCACCCACACCCACACACCGACAGACTGAAACCCACCCACACCCACACACAGACAGACCGAAACCCACCCACACACACACACAGACCGAAACCCACCCACACACACACACACCGACCGAAACCCACCCACACACACACACACCGACCGAAACCCACCCACACACACACACAGACAGACCGAAACCCACCCACCCACACCCACACACCGACAGACCGAAACCCACCCACACACAGACAGACCGAAACCCACCCACACACACACACACACCGACCGAAACCCACCCACACACACACACACACACCGACAGAAACCACCCCCACACACACACCGACCGAACCCACCCACACCCCACACTACCATGATCCTGAAACCCACACACTCACACACACAACCGAACCGTAACCGAAACCCACCCACACACACACACACCGACCGACCGAAACCCACCCACACACACACACCGACCGAAACCCACCCACACACACACACACACCGACCGAAACCCACCCACACACACCGACCGAAACCCACCCACACACACACACACACCGACCGAAACCCACCCACACACACACACCGACCGAAACCCACCCACACACCGACCGACCGAAACCCACCCACACACACACAGACCGAAACCCACCCACCCACACACAGACCGAAACCCACCCACCCACACACAGACCGAAACCCACCCACCCACACACAGACCGAAACCCCCCCCCCCACGACAGCAATGACCGACCGAAACCCCCCCACCCACACACCCACACACACCGACCGAAACCCACCCACACACACACCGACCCACCGACCGAAACCCACCCACACACACACACACACACACGCAGACCCGAGAACCCATCCCACCCACACACTACACACACCGACCGATAACCCTACCCACTCCACCGACCGACCGACAAACCCCACCCACCCACCATCCTTAAACCCACCCCACTTCGCGACTCCACCTACCGAAACCCGCCCACCGCCCCCAACGAAACCCACCCACACCACAGACCGACCGAAACCCACCCACCCACCGACCGACCGAAAACCCACCCCCTGCCACAGACCGACCGAAAACCCTCCCACCCACATAAGTGTGCCCGACCGAAACCCACCCACACACCCACCGACCCACCGAAACCCACCCACACACAGACCGACCCACCGAAACCCACCCACACACAGACCGACCGAAACCCACCCACACACAGACCGACCGAAACCCACCCACACACAGACCGACCGAAACCCACCCACACACCGACCGACCGAAACCCACCCACACACAGACCGACCGAAACCCACCCACACACAGACCGACCGAAACCCACCCACACACAGACCGACCGAAACCCACCCACACACAGACCGACCGAAACCCACCCACACACACAGACCGACCGAAACCCACCCACACACACAGACCGACCGACCGAAACCCACCCACACACACACACCGACCGACCGACCGAAACCCACCCACACACACACACCGACCGAAACCACCCCACACACAGACCGACCGTGAACCCGACCCCCACACAGTTAAGTTCAGACCGAGCCGAAACCGCACCCACACACACAGACCTGACCATAACCCACCCAAACCACACCGACCGACCGAAACCCACACACACACCGACCCACCGAAACCCACACACACACAGACCGACCGAAACCCACACACACACAGACCGACCGAAACCCACACACACACAGACCGACCGAAACCCACCCACACACACAGACCGACCGAAACCCACCCACACACACAGACCGACCGAAACCCACCCACACACACAGACCGACCGAAACCCACCCACACACACAGACCGACCGAAACCCACCCACACACAGACAGACCGAAACCCACACACAGACAGACCGAAACCCACACACAGACAGACCGAAACCCACACACAGACAGTCATGGCCAAAAGTTTTGAGAATGATACAAATGTTAATTTTTACAAAGTCTACTGCATCAGGATATTATAATGTGCAATTGATGCATATACTCCAGAATGTATATAACGATGATCAGCTAACTAGCACATTAATTGCAAAGTCCAATATATCCTAGCAACGGAACTATTTTCCCCCTAAAACACATTTCAACCTATCATTCGCAGGCCTTCCTTTAAAATGACCAGCTAACATCGATTAGTTATTGCTCCATTAAACAGGCAGGTGTGTGTATTCTTGTAAGGGACAGGGCTGGGGATCAATGCTGTCATGGAATTAAGAATCAACCACTGGACACTTTAAAAGAGGCTGGTGCTTGGCATCATTGTTTTCTCAGCTTTAAACCAGGGTTATCTCAAAGAAACACGTCAGATCTCATTGCACTGTCACAAAACTCGGCATAACAGGGAAAGTATCGCAGCTATGAAAGATTGCCACCTCAGTCAACAATCTATCGCATCATCAAGTAAATCAATGGAGAGAGATCCATTGTTGGCCGAAAAAGTCTCCTCAGGGCGCCCAAGAAATGACCACAAGCGCCAGGTTACCATCTCTTAAAAAGTTTTTTTCAGCTCGGAAACGGCAACCTAGCAGTGCAGAGCTTTGCTCAGGCAATGGCAGAGCAGGCAGTTGTGATGCAAGACTCATGGAGCAAGGCCTGGATCCAAGAGGGCAGCAAAGAAGCCACTTATAGCTCCAAAAAAACTTCAGGGACAGACTGATATTCGTTGGAGGGGCTGCCAAAGGTACAGTGAGTGGACAGCTGAGGACTGGGGTAAAGTCATTTTTCTCGATGAACCCCATTCCTGAATGTTTGAATCATCTGGAAAACTAGCTTGTCGGAGAGACACAAGGTGAGCGATACCACCATTCTTGTCTCCTGCCCAACTGTAAAAGCAATCCAGATAAACCATTCATAGTGTGGGTTGCTTCAGAGCCAAGGGACATCGCACTCTAACAGTCTTGCCTAAAAATACCATCCAAGAATAAAGAATAGGACTAGAATTCCTCCAAGAGCACTTCTCCAACCCAATCCAAAAGCAGTTTTGGTATCAACAATCGCCTATATTTCCAGCATGATGGAGCATCCTTGCCATAAAGCAAAGGTGATAACTAAATGGCTCAGGGAACAAAACAGAGGATTTTGGGTCATGGCCTGGTAAAACTCCCCAGGATCATAAATCCCAATTGAGAACTTGTGGTCATCATCAAGAGAAGGGTGGACAAACCAAAAACCAACACATTGTGACAAAAAGGCAAGCTGTTGATTGTGCAAGAATAGACATGCTCATCAGTCAGGATTTGTCAGAAGTTATTGAGATCATGCCCTGGAGAATTGTCAGAGTCCTACGTAAGAAGGGTCAACACTGTCAAATATTGAGACTTTGCTGCATTAACTCATTCTAACGGTCAATAAAAGGTTTAGTTAATCATCATAACATTGCACTTGTATTTCTGTATGTGAACAAAACATCTGTGACAAACACACATAAAAAAAAAAAAAAAAACCAGAGCGCAACATATCATGTGAAAAATATAAGAATATGTCTCATTCTCAAAACATTTGGCCTATGACTGTAGATAGATACACAGACAGACAGACATATACCAGTAGATATATTTTGGTCATGCACTCCATCCATCCAGGCTGTGTATAATCAAAACAGAGTCACTCCCCAACTGTATATAATCCAAAAAACCCAAGAAATGGTCAGCAGCTCCAAAAATTGGAAAACAAATGGTGAAGGTGCACGCTGACATGGGTGCAATGCAAATAAAAAAAAAAATGTCTGAATATTTTTTTGTAACAAGCCTAACTTTAAGTAACTGGGACAGTCATGCCCTAAAAAGAAGAGAGGCCTGGCTCAAAATGGTGGATAGATCCTCACAGTTCTGATTACAAACGTGCACCAAGATCCTCAAATTGTCATGTTTTTTACATGTATCAGAAAAGCACTTTGCAGAGGCTAAGAGACCAACACTTTATATATTAGTTTTTTCCAAGTGCTGCTGTCCATTTCTGTGTGTTTGCTTCAATCCGATTTCAAGCTGTAAAAGTAGCTGGTGTCAAATTTATCTTTATTTTATGGGGGGTTAGGTCACAGTAGCGTAAAAGAAAAAAAAATCTCAACCTTATCAAATGTATTACTTAATCCAACAACTGGGCGTTACCAACATGGAATGCGTCCTGCAGAGTCAGATATCGTCCAAATCAATGCTAACAGAGTCACCACATCGGAAAACTAGAATTTCTAGGAGTACTAATAGATGAACAGCACAACAAAGTGTTAGGGAAGATACTCCAAAATATTTTTCCTGGAAAACACAGGTATTTACTAAAACAGACATATCAAGAAATCAAAGGTCCTCTTCAAACATTTTTTTTGTAAGTTCTGTCATTTGTGAATTTGTCAAGGAAAAGAAAAAAAATTTGGGTAAATATCCTGTAAGTATGCCACTTCTGAGCAGGATCAATCTTTGAGGTTGCAAAACCAAAACTTTAGACAAAAGGGAAAAAAAAAAAAGTCCGTTATTACAATCCATCATCATCACAGGGCCGATGGGGGGAAGAGACTTTTTTACTGACCAAGCGTAATCCACACTTGAGAACAGAAAAAAAACCCATCAACCAATTTTTTTTTCTAGAATAATGCCCAAAGGTTTTTACTTTTTCCCCGGGGCACAATCACGACAGATCCCACCCAAATATCCAATTTGCACAGCTTCTGTTGAAACCAAAAAAAAACACTACAACCCCTCCCTCTACAGCTTTCTTGTCACAGAATACATTTTAAACCGAACCCCTTTTTTTTTTCCCCTTACTCCACCAGGATTTTTTAAAACAAACCTCTTTTTTTATAATTTAATTTTATTTCTTTTTTTTTTTTGGGGCAACACGATAAATTAAACAAAGGATAATTTTAAAAATAAGTAATTATACAAATCATGGTTAAGGTATTCAGCAACTGACTGTCTCGCAGTTAATTCATACTACTTTCAAGAACTCCTTGTTAAAGGGATTGTCTCATCAGTATTTTCAAAGGGGCCCAGGCGTTTAGACTGCATTTTCCTGGTCAGGTTTGGGGTGGTTTCATACCTGATTGCAAAAAGCTCTGTATTCACAGCTTATTGCAGTGACACGACTGAGCACCAAGATCTGCACCAAGGATCCATTACAAAAATGCTCATCCCCCCTTCCTTTAAATTTAGGGGCACTCCTGTAACCTGATCCCATAGGGGCGGGTCTTTATTTAAAATTGGGATTTTTTTGTATTAAAATATATAACAAGGATTTAAAAAAAATTAAAAAAAAAGGGGGCTTACGCTTCACAGTTCGGCTGCTTTCTTTTAGCCATTTTTTCAGGTCCTCAAATCCAGGGCGTTTTTTTCCAACCCAGCTTGGTGTTTCTTAAATGAAGAGGGATAAAAATCATCCCCCCTTTACGTTCGTGGGTCGCTCCCAATCTGTGTTTGTTTGAGATCATTTTGGGGGGGGGAATGTACCTTCACACAAAATTTAAATTTCTGTCAGAGAGGTAAAAACCAGTGCTTATCAAAGGTAAACAATCTCCTTAGTTTGTAAGAGATAACACACTCTGTTCTCAAGCTGCTGGCCTCTAGGAACGTCACTCCCTCCTCAATAACAAACAGGGGGGAGCAGATGTAAAACCAAAAGAAACCTTTGTGCATTTAGAGCTGAAACACTCACTTCCCGAAGGCAAAACAAAAAAGGAATGAATTTGGAAAATCTTCATTTAACGTTTCCACATTTTAAAGCTAACTTTTAGGGAGACAACCCCCTTTTAAGCCAATATTAAAGGACATAAAAAACAAAAATATTAGTTGTCTATATAGTTTCCTCTTACGTTTTTTTTTTTTATATATAAAAAAAAATAAAATATTTTTAAACCCTGCAATAAACCAAAGTTAGAGCATAAAAAAACGTTAAAAAAAAAAAAAAAAACCTGGGTAAAAAGCTAAATGTGAAAAAAAAAGGATTTTTCACTTGATTTTTTTTTTTAATTTTTTTTAAAAACTTTTGTTTGTTATTTTTTCCACCTCCTGGAGAATTAAAAAAAGTGATTGCTTTTAAAAATACTTCTTTAAACCCCCCAAATTTTCCCTTTGATTTATTTCATACTAGACCCTGCCAAAGGGGTCAAAACCCCGGCATACGTGACGAAGTGGCACTGAAATTAGCACTTAAAATGCTTGCCAACTCCTTTTGGTGGCAGAATGCTGCAGAGTCCTCAAGGAAAAAAAATGAATGAAGCAGTTTGTCCCAGAAATGCGCCTGTAGTTCCTTTCCTGGATCTCCTGTTGTCTTCTGGCATCGGATAAACGGAACGTCACTGCTGTAGCGGTCATGTGACACTTCCCGATGTCACCGTTGCAAAACGAAGGCTCCAAACTGTGACGTCAGGTAATGTCACAGGCTCATTACTGGAGCGAACGTCAGTCCAGAAACAAGTAGGATTTTATTTTTGTTTTAACATGGGTAACATTCTCCCCCCCCCCCCCCCCCCCAAAAAAAAAACAAAAAAAAAAAAAAAAGAAGAGAGGTGGACAACCAGTAATGGACAGGAGTTCTCCCAGTCGCTGACAGCACGTCAGGTGCCATTGACTTTTACCCACCTACAGATCCTGAGCTTACTGACATAAGGACCTAACTAACATGTCATATGTCATTAAGGGATTAAACTAACATTACACCAGGTGTTTAAAATCTGCTATTTTAAAATTTGCAGCAAATAATCTGCAATAATTTACTTCAGCGGGAAAATAAACATTACATTTTTCTAACAGTATGTTCACACGGCGTATTGCGACAATACGCTGGTTGTATAAGTAGTATGTGCTGGCCAGTGCGTACTTCTAAAACAGACTGCCCACTCACTCTGGCGCATAAACACCTGGAAAAAGTGACATGTCAATTGTTTTCCCTGCCGCGTATTATACCGGGGAAACCGTCGGGTATTCAGAGCTATGACTTTCCATAATTACGGGGCGCATCTTGTGTTTACTGCAACGCAATTACGCCATGTCAACATTCCCTAAGAAGTATGTGTAAATTTGTGCGTGGAGCATCAATGAAATCTGCACCAAGTTTCATTAGAATGTGTTTTAAAAAGATCTGCACCAAGGATACATTACAAAAATGCTCATCCTCCCTTCTCCATTAACTTTTATGGGCAGCTCCTGTAACCTGATCCCATAGTGAGCTGATACTTAGATGGAGAAAGTGGCATTTTCTTGTATTAAGATATATAACAAGGTATTTAAAAAAAATATATTAAAATTAAAGGGGATTTATAGCTTCATCAGTTCGGCTGTTTTCTTGTAGCTTCATTTTCTCAGTTCCTCAAATCCAGGGGCGTTTCTTAACTGAAGGGGGATGACATCTCCCCCCTTCACTGTTCATGCTCGCTCCCGAGTCAGTGTGTTTGTTTGAGATCAGTGGAAGGAGATGGCACATGTCACTGTGTCGTTCCTCTCCCTATGCAGTCTTATTTCGTAAGAGCTGTTTGTTTACATACCACAGCCCTGCATTCAGTCTAGACAGTCTTCTATGAACTCAGAGCACTGATCTCTTCTATTCTCACAGCTGGAGGTTTGTTACAGTTGAATCCAGTCTCCTATGAACTCATCGAGAGCAGCACAGATCGGTCTCTCTTCTATGTTTACACGCAGGAGCATTAGGCACAATTCTGCTGTTTTCTGATTGTAGAAGCAGCTAAAGTGTTACTGTGCAGCTCCTGGCTGTACAGAGTGAAATGTTGCCGGCCCCTTATTCGGAATGAGGCAGGAATGCACGCTCCCGTGTCCGGGGGCCAGACAGAATGTAAATTAGTAGAGTCGGCAGCCAATGAAATGAAAGGAGGAGGAATCTGACCGACACTGGGGAACAGTGTTTAGAGAAAACGAAGATAAGGGAGACAATGAAAACAAGACAGCTTTGGAAATGACATCCAATTACAAAGTTGCTTTTTTCACTGTCCCCTTATTCTGAAGACCATTTAATGTAATGATACAATCCCTTTAATGCTTGAACTATTATGAAGAAAAAAATTAAATGCCACCTGCGGTTTAAAGATTTTTTCAATGTATATATTTTTCTGAGAAGTATATCTATGTGCTATGTCAAGGACTATTAGCCCTTTGCTTGAAAATTATCACCCCTACACATAATACATCTCTAGATTATCTCCCTTTGCTCTTAACACGGATTAAGCGCACAAAGCTGTTTCTTCACAGAAGAATTATTTTACAGCCAACAACCCACATCATCATTTGTTTAGAAAACTACACATTCACCCAGAAACAGAACAGAATAAATCTGTTTTTGTAGGATCATTAAAAAGAGAACAATCCCTTTACAAAGCCCGTTTAATCCGAAAATGGAAAGATAATCGTGGCATTAGAAATAATGGGTTTTATTCCCAATAGTGTTATCATGATCAGATTAGCATAGCTTTACCTGGTATTCGTTTGGCCAGAAGGTGCTCACCGCCAACTCAGCCCTCAACCAGTCCTTTCCAGTAGCTCCAGTGACATTCCAGATAGGGTTAGCAAGAGGTCCTTTGTTCACCCGAACAAAAATGTTCAACGTCCCTGGGTTGTCTCGTTTTTGGGTGAAGAGAAGGTAGTTGAAATCAATGCAGTGAGTGTCATTTTCCTTCATGTTAGGAAGCTGAAGACGTGCCTTCTCTCCAGGGTCGTGTTTGGAGGAGTCCACAATCATGTAGGAGCCTTGAGAAAAAAAAGTTAAAACTCAATGTCAAAAACTTCCCCTTTTTAGCAACAGGGAATTTTCATCCTACACTAGGATATATTTATCACATAAAATTATGCTGAACATGTTTAAAGACTATTAGCAGCAGCAAAATTAAAGAAAATATGCACATTTACTAAAGATTTTATAGCTACACGGGGAGCAAAGATCTGGTAACACTGCCAGCATCTGACAAAGCAAGTTGGCAACCCTCTGGAATTGAATGACCTCTGTCAAAGTGGAAGCAAGAAAAACACGAAAACATTTGCTGAAAGCTTCCTTTATACCAAAACTAAAGCACACAGAGAAAGTAGATGGAAATATTGATAATGAGGTATGTGTATATGGGAGGCGGAACACATTCCTCAAATTCCTAAAATATTTCTTCTATAGATACACAAAAAGTTACAGTACATCATTAGCTCACATTTACGATGTCATGTACAAGCTGTACGCTCACTCCCCCAGAACCTCGTCCTCTTACCAATATCAAGAGTGAATCATTTTGATTTTTAATGGGCAAGAATAATTCAGATCAGCCTGGAGTGTTGCAAACTACGATTCAGGACCATTCTAGGAGCCTTATACACTTTTTTAATTGCAGTGACCTATATAACCCAACAATTCTTTACACTGACCTCAGGATTATGCAGAAAGTAAATAGAAACCATAAAAGGAACCTGTCAGAAGGTTTATGCTGCCCTATCTTAGGGCAGGGTGTGATCAAGGGGGAGAAGCTGAGCTCTGCGATATATACGTTTATATGATTTGGAGACCAAGTTTTGAGTAAAAGGCAGAGAAAAGACTAATCGGACTCCTTAAAAGACAATAAGTCCGGCTTACCCCACATAAAGTGATTGACAGCCTTCCCTGTATTAGTGGGTGTACAGAGCAAACTGTCAATCACTTTATGTGGGAGGGGTCAGAAGGACTTCCACTGTCTCTTAAAGAGGTTTTGCCACAATCTCATTTCATACCTCCTACATCCAACTCCTCAGCTATATGTGTTCAAAAGGGGGCATGTGCGATTTGTTTGAATTGCAGATCATGTGACCCAGCACGATGACATCACCAGGCCTTTCCTCTCTGTAGCCAAAGAAGGGTCTGTTTATGTAAAGCATTGTGAGTAGCTACATTGTAGCTCAGAGATAACATTTTTGCTTTACAGCACAAGGGTCCTTGGTTCAAATCCCTGCAGGAACTTAACCTGTGGATTTTTGTTCCTCTATCAATACACATACCTGATTGAAGTTTTTTTTTTTTTTTATTATTTGAACTTTTTGACTTATACCTAACTAGTCTAATGCACAGGGGTCGAATGACAGCACCCAGGGTTTGAACACTCAGTAGGTACCTGAGAGTAGAGGTGATGTCTGAGCATGTGCGACCAGGACTGAAGAGCTCACAGCCCTGGTTGTATCCCCTGGAGATGAGCTGTAAACAATGGATCACTAAAGGAGCAGCTAAAACAAAAACGGTGCAGAATTTTTAATAATGATGAATGGTGAAAATGTTTATTTAATTTTCAAACTTCCCACATCAATTTACTTCATGGCAAAACCCCTTTAAGGAGTCCGATCAGTATTTTCTCTGCTTTTTACTCAAAAACTTGTCTCCAAATCATAAACCAATATACCACAGAGTTTAGCTTCTCACATCCTGTCCTCCGATAGGGCGGCATTTACCACCTGACAGGTTCCCTTTAAAGATTGTTCTCACGATACTGTTTCAGAGTCTGCTTTTGACAGCCAGCTTCAGGCTCTCACTTCCATGTTAGGCTGTGGATGGTTCAGCAGTGATTGGTATATCAGCTTTGTTATTCCTAGCTGAGCCTGTTACAATGACAAGTGCTGGAGGTTTGTAAACTGTAGTGTACAAGGCAACAGTGCTCGAAAGGGTTAAAGTTTGTCAGATACAAAGATAAAACAAGCGCCACTGCTGCTGATCAGATACAGCAGAGAGTAACCTCAGCATTCTGGCCAAAGCTCTAGAGAGCTGGTTGTTAACTTAGGGAAGCTTGTGTACACAAGCAGGAGATAAAAACTGCTCTAGCTCTGAAGAAAAACAAACTCAGAACAGCAATATATTTGGTAATTCGCTTTAAACATATTGGTAAAGGTACATAAAGATCAATGAAATGGAAATACCTAAAAGGGTTTTCCAAAACGCTCGTTAGTCAATTGGAGGAACTGCAAAATAGATGAAACAAAAAACTTGCTCCATTCCAGTGTACCTACTAATGACTTGACCAGTGGTCATGCGACGCTTCATGCTGCTATTCAGAGGTCACAGCGGCTGATAACATGAACAACGGAGGTCATCAACCAGGTGTGCAGGTGGTGCTGGAATGCAGTAGTTTGAAAAGGAGCGTTTTTTGCTGACTAAACTAAATACTAACGGTTTATACTTTGGCCACTAATTTCAGATTACTGGAGGTGCTACTCATGGCATCTCCACCAATCAGCTAAACAAAAGGACTGCAATGTTCCAACATGCCATACATCCCTCTTTATTGCTTTACCAGGCACAGTGCTAAATAATAGTTCCACTGGTGTCTGCTTATGCGGCTCGAAAGAGTCCAGTCCTATTCAAGTGATACCCTGTCCTAGTAAAGGGAACACAACCATGCCTTTATTTAGCTTAGCAGTAGAGGTATCAAATACTGATGTTCTATACTCCAGAAAACCCCTAAAAATGTAGAATATGCAGTTACCAACAGCAAGAAATCTACCAGAAGCTAAAATAAATGGTCAGCCATACTTCCAGGGATGACTAGTTAATAACAAGAAAGCGCTTTTTAAAGGAACACTAAGCACCATCGATAACGGCAAATGGTCAGAAATAGAAACAAAGGGCCACATGTATGAAACTGTTTTGGTCTAAAACTCATTTTCCCCCCCATAGAAACCTATGGGGAAAAAAGTGAGTTTAAGACCAAAACCGTTTCATACATGTGGCCCAAAGATTCAACAGCACATCCATTGGCATGTGACTGATGCGGCCAAACAGCACAGTGACTATGTGCATTTGCATTAGCATCCTTGACCGTTCCTATAGAAGAGCCTATTTCTACCACCAGACTGGTGGGTGAGGAAGTGGGTGGGGTGGTGTATGAAAATCAAAGAGTCTCAGACCCTACGCCAAGCAGAACACAAAGTGCCACATGTATGAAAATGGTTTAGGTATAAAACTCACTTTTTGCCCATAGGTTACTATAGGCAAAAAAGTGAGTTTTAGACCAGACAGTTTTCATACATGTGGCCCAATGTATTTTGCCGTGATTATATATTTAAAAGGGGCATTCCGGTATAAAAAAAAACTACTGAAAGTAAAAACCTTCAATATATAGTAATTTAGTGTGGTCAGTAGTTACCCACATAACCACATCAAACAACTGTGTATAGCTTGCTGCCATGGGATACGACCTGTAGTTCCATTTCAGTTGTCTGGTCAGGCATGCTCCGAGGTTCCAGCATTAGGCTGGGGAGCCATGTGTCAATCAGCAGGAGGTACTTGGGGTCTTAATCTGGTAGTAACATGCAGGCTGAGTAGTAGGGGAGCACTATATGCGATGCACAAGAGGCTGAACAAAATCACAATTTGCAATCTAGTATTCAAAATTAAACTTTATCAAATTTAAAAACAAAAAACAAAAGGGGGAAAAAATGCAGAAACCTAGAAATTTTAAAACCAATAAAACCTCTGACCAGGTTATCGGTATGTTCACATCGCGTTTTTAAATCCGTATTGAAAAGCGCTGCATAAAACTTATCCAAAGGGTTTGGATGTGTTTTCTGTGCAGCAGGAACGCACCCGATAGTTTTAAATAGGGTGCCTGCTGCATCAGACAGACCAAGAATAGACATGTCAATTATTTGAACGGATCCGAAAGACACATATAAAACACGTATTGTCTGAATGCTGATGCCTGTTTTACATTGAAAGCATGCAAGTCAGACTGCACATTGTTAGATGCGTGTTTGGGTCCATTTAGGGTCCGAAACATGGATCAAACACGCATCTAAAAGACGTGTGAACATCCCCTAAACGTATTCTTAAAGTCAGTGCTTTTGTATCACTTTTTCATGTCTGAAGTGCACAGTTATTTACATTTTAGTATAAGTGATACTGTTATATATGGATTAATCCACCCAGTATAATCTAACAAGGAAGGTAGCAATCGTTCAAGTGTGACTACTAGTGGATCACTGCAAGTAAGTACTATAGCAGCATACTGCCTTACTCCAGTAAGATCGTGCATAGTACTCATTCGAATAGAACTGCTCATATATCATATATATCATATAGATATGCTAAATCCTGCAGCAATATTAACTTACAATAACCAACTCCACTGTGATTATATGTAGGGTAATGACCAAAAACTTGCTAAATTTTCAAATGCAGATATTCCACTGCTGTATCCAAGTAAAATAAATACTAGAATAGAACACCAAACTAACCTTCCAACAACTGGTTAATACCAAAAAATAGCTTGAGCTACCACCACCTGACTAGCCATTAGGGTCCATCCCCATGGCAGGATGTTCAGTTGGATTTACTGTTTTGGGATTTGAAAGCAATCTGTAAATCGACTGTCAACCACCCTGATTGACTTTAAAAGAAAATCCGTCCCCACTGAACAGATTTTCTGCCGGACGTTTTTTACACCGCCGGCGTTCCTAAAAACTTAGAACATGTTCATTCTTCTGCCCAGTTTTCGGGGAGAACATGAACAAGTCAGTGGTTGAGGGGGACGGGCGAATCTATAAACCGCGGACAGAACCATCCCCTAAAACCACGTACAAGATGTCAAAATACCGTCCGGATTCTGATTAAAAGAATCCAGCCCGAATTTAAACCTGCTGTGTGGACGCACCGTTATAGTAGCACATGAGTTGCTCTCTCTAAAAATCCAAGACGCCATTACTGAGGCCTGAATCTCTCTAGCTATTAGATGTCAATTACAAAATAAAGTAGTGATCCACGCTGCAGTTGGTCATTCCAGAAGTTTTGAAATTAGAAAATGTCCAAAAAACCTCCTATACGTTTCACCACAAACTTGGTGTCATCAGGAGCACGAGGTATGGCTCTGCATATCCATATGAGTGGCTATTTGAAGGTAGTGGTGTCCCTCTTCTTTGGGTGACTATGCCAATTAGCAGTATAGAAGACAACAAAACAATAGGGTAGCTTGTTGACAGTCTAAATCTACCAATAGATGAGCTGAAAGAATATTCAAACCTGGCACAGGTAGGTATACTCCAGAGCATTTGAAACACAGCAGAGAAGAATACAGAGGAAAACAGCCTGGAAGAGATCCGCAATGCATGATGGGAACGGCAGTCCGCTAGTCACATGAGCTGCTGCTGAAGCCGACACTTGTTGCGCTAAAGAGGAGCACAAAGGTAACAACCGTGTGAAGACAAGAAAAAAAGGAGATAACATGTTTGTTGCTGTGTGTATAAGGACCGTCCACCCACTTTAAGTTTTTTGTCTGATTGCCGGAATTCCCCTTTAACTCCTTAACGACATTGGACACATCGGGGTCAGCTGCTAATTGCTGCGGTTTAACCCTTTAGACGCTGCTGCACACATGGCCACGGTGTCCAAATGAATGAGAAACGGTGCCGTGCACCATTCCTTGCTGTGATCGGAGCCCCCGCAGCGAAATTGCAGGGTTTCAATTGGTTAACATGGCAGCTGGAAGCCTTGTGAACACTTCCATTGCTGCCATGTTTCCTATTTTACTACTTCCTGCCCCAGATAGGAAGTAGTAAAGCCGCTATCTTCCTACACCCTAATGCATTGTATAACAATGTATTAGGCTGTATAAATGATCACGCCCTCTAGTTGTGAAGCACCCTAAGGGGACTCAAAGTTAAAGAAAAAACTTTTAAGGTGTTAAAAACAAAAAACAAAAAAAAAAAAGTTGAATTCACCCCCCTTTTGCCATTTTATAAATAAAACAATAAAAAAAGCTACAGCTATTTGGTATCGCCGTATCCAAAAAAGTCAGATCTATTAAAATATTACATAATTTATCCTGTACGCTGAACACCGTAGAAATTTTTTTTATTTCAAACGGCGTTTCTTTTGGTCATTTCGCATCCTCTAAAAATTGGAATAAAATGGATCAAAAAAGTTGCACATATTCCAAACTGGTACCAATAAAAAGTACAATTCAGCCATGTAAAAAATAGCCCCTCACTCAAATCCATAGGTGTACAAAAAAGGGTTTGTTTTTGCCAGAAAATGGCCCCGCGGTAGAAATTTAAAAAATCGAAAATGTTGTGATTTTTTTTTTACGGTACCAACACATAACGGAAACCCTACATGTTTCAGTGTTGCCAGGATCGTATCAACCTGCAGAATACAGAGAAAACATCTTTTATACTGAAGTGTAAAATGCCTCTAAAAAAAAAAATCCCGCAAACATGGCGCAAGTATGTGGTTACAAAACTATGACAAGGTCTTAGGATATATGCACACACTTATTTTGATACAAATTTTGCCCTGGATTCCATGTAAGGACTCACATCAAAATCAAAAGGTAATCTGGATCTCTTACTTTTGAAATCTGTAAAGCATATAAAAAAAAATAAAATAAAAAAAAAGTGAAAAGTCACAGAATCACTGGATTTCACACTGGGCAGCTACAAATTGAAAATCTGAGGGTCGGCTGTAGATTTCTGCAACTAAAAAATTCTGCAATGTGTAAATAACCCTAAAGATCTAAACCTACACCAAATAACAAGGTTACAAATTATTTTCTGGCAGTAAACCAATATCAAAGCCGAACACACAAGAAAATCAATATAAAATTTAAAAAAAAAAAATCGACTTTATCCTAAAGACCAACAAGACTACTCTCCAAAACTGTAGGGCCCTGCTCACAATGTGCGACCCATCCTTCAGACATACCTGTGAAACATTGCCTATACAGTCACACACACTGTTACCTATAGGATACATTGGAGTGTATTTTTTTAGATTTTTATAAATAAAACAGTATACCAAACTATGGCAGCCTGATCGTGTTTGCTATGGTTTTAGTATTCTAAAACCGCTGAAAATCCGAACATTTTCGCTGTCCATAGACTTTGATTTAAAAAAAAAACAAAAAAAAAAACAAACAACCTGTTGTCTACACAAGTTGTTGGGTTTTTTTTCAGCTCGTTTTCTGGCGCCGGCGGATCTAGGAACATGTTGTATAATCCACTGGCGTCTATTTTTTTCATCATCTTTCCATACAACGAAATGAACCGGCTACTAAAAAACGAGAACAGATGGCGTATTTTTGCCAATACAGTGACAAAAACCGTCGTCGTGCATCAGAAAGAGAACGATGAACTCTGTCGGTTTTTTGTCCTTTGCTGTGTGGCCCCAGCCTAACAGAGACTTGACTTGGCTTCTTTCCCTAGACAACGGTTTGTGAAGCAGTCAGAGCTGCTGCTGAATAACCTATGTCTCAAGGCGAAATAGGGGATGAAAAATGTCTTTGTCAAGGCTCCTGAATGCAATTGTTGTCATCCTCCCTCTCAAATAGGTGTTCTAGGACAAGATAATCACATTGGTACACAGGAAGCTAGCAAATAAAAACATGACACTGTTCAATGCAAGCATTATTACTCCTTAACTGCAGCTGGATTTTACCTTTTCATTGCCAGAACTAAAGACACAAACAGCCAATCTGAGACCCATAGTCATATAGACCCAAAGTCAGCTACTGTAAAGAAAGGAGGACGCTAAGGGTGCTTTCACACAGCGCAGTTTTGGTGCAGTTTTATCTGTGCTCCAGTTAAACAGCATTATTACCAGCAAGCTTCTTTCAGTTATCTAAGCTATTTGGAAAGTGAGTAATCAGTGTGTTTGTAATCCACAAGTCTTCAAACACAGTCATTGATTACTTACTTGAAACACCTTTCTGAGCAATTTAGACAACTGAAAGAAGCTTGCTGGTAATAAAGGCAGTTTAATTGGAGCGCAGTTAAAACTGCACCTAAACTGCGCTGTGTGAAAGCGCCCTAACAGTTGCATTGTTTGCAAAGCTATATATATATATATATATGGCTTGAAAAAGGCTCTATTGTTGAGCTGAAACGTTGTTGCATGGGTGAATAAAGCACCGATTTTTCACTTTTATACTTAAACCGGGGTGCTGTGGATTCTTCTATTTTGTTTATTGTGGTTTTTTGGTCAAAACCCTTCTGCTGGCACCCATTTTTTCTGACTATATTTCTGAGTGCTGCATTCGTTTTTTTCAATTTCTATATATATCTCTTCATCCGTGTGTCCGTCCATCCATCCGTCCGTGTGTGTCCGTCCATCCATCCATCCGTGTGTGTCCATCTATCCATCCATCCGTGTGTGTCCATCTATCCATCCATCCGTGTGTGTCCATCTATCTATCCATCCATCCGTGTGTGTCCATCTATCTATCCATCCATCCGTGTGTGTCCATCTATCTATCTATCCATCCGTGTGTGTCCATCTATCTATCCTTCCATCCGTGGGGGTCCGGCTATCGATCCATCCATCGGGGTGTGTCCATCTATCTATCCATCCATCGATTGTGGTCCATCTATCTATCCATCCATCCGTGTGTGTCCATCTATCTATCATCTGTGTGTCCATCTATCTATCCGTGTGTCCATCTATCTATCTATCCGTGTGTCTATACATCTCTATCCGTGTGTCTATACATCTCTATCCGTGTGTGTATACATCTCTATCCGTGTGTCTATCTATCTATCTATCCGTGTGTCTATCTATCTATCTATCCGTGTGTCTATCTATCTATCTATCCGTGTGTCTATCTATCTATCTATCCGTGTGTCTATCTATCTATCTATCCTGTGTCATCATCTATACCGTGTGTCTATCTATCTACTATCCGTGTCTATCTATCTATCTACCCTGTGTCATCTACTATACCCTGTCTATCTATCTATCTATCATCCGTGTGTCTTCTACATCTATCCGTGGTCTATCTATCTATCTATCCGTGTGTCTATCTATCTATCTATCCGTGTGTCTATCTATCTATCTATCCGTGTGTCTATCTATCTATCTATCCGTGTGTCTAGCTATATACACACAAATTTTATTCTATGGAATTTAAAACAATTCCAAAGTGCAGAGCATCTTTATCAGTTCCATTACGATCCATTTTTATTTTTTACCATCGATGTCTAAGGATGGACTGATGGTATAATGGACCAGCTTGTATCAGTTCAGATAAAATAAATCACAAATTAAAGGAAACCATGTCATGTTGCAAAAGCAGTCCAGTCAAATGAGCTGAGGAGTGTGTATGTATGCAGATAAATCTATTTACATGGAGCGTGAAAGAGGGCTATATACAGTGTTTATCTATCTATCTGCACACTACCAGTCAAAAAAGTCTTAAAAACACTCTTTTCCAGTTACAACAGTTTTTTTAAACCGACACCATGAAATTGTTCACAGGTTCCAAAGTAGGTAGACAACATAAAAATATGATTTTTTTTTTTTTTTTTACCTCAAAACCTAACAGTCTAATTTTCTGATATTAACCAAAGGGCTTTTTCAGAGACATCAAGTAACGCAGTACAGAAAGCAAATTATGGTTTGAAATTGGATGCAAATTATTCCTACAGGTGTAATTTTGAAAATTACTTTCAACCCTTCTCATTCTATACAACCAGCATTGGAACAGGCTGCTTTACAACACCCTCTAGAGCAGGATTTGAACAACGTTGCGCTTCACTTTTAAGGATTATAATAGTCTGTTTTCTTTTCCCTGCCATTATAAAATCAATGTGCTCTGTCCTGGAGGACTGTCCTACAGAGAAACTGCAGAGAAAGCCATGGTGGCAGTCAGTATAGTTTACTATACCATCAAAAGGTACTTGGAAAAGGTTTTACAGACCAAAGGCCACTAGAAAATTCGATAAGTTTGTGAGAGTCAAGAGTTGGCGTGATCAGCACCCAACAGATCACAATCTTCAGCACAGCTGAACACAACAAAAAATAAGTTTCCATTTCTACTTTGAAGAGAAGATTTTTACTGCAGGTTTGACAGGTCGAGTATCAGTAAGAAAATCACTGCATGAGCCAAGGAGCACCCCCATAGGCCTACTAGAGAGTGAAAGGAGGGCTAATGGACCAATTCAAGTTTTAATTCCTTGGTATATCACACAGGATTTTTGTATGTAGTAAAGTAGGTGAATGTATGGTTTCTCAGTCTGCGACAACAACTTTAAAACATGGAAGGAAGAGTAAGGCTATGTTCACACGGCTTAATTGCGGGCACGTATTTTGCTCGCAATTACGGGGTGTGCTCGGGGGCGGGGGGCCGGCAGCTCGTCGGCCCCATGGACATTCATTATTCTCGGCGCGTATACGCCGTGAATAATTGACATGTCACTTATCTCCCCTCTCGCCGTATTGTGCGAGCAGGGAGAGGAGACGTAATCCATAGTTCTCTATGACAGCTGTGGATTACTGTAATGACTGGAACGTATTTCAGCCCGTAATTCGTGCAGTACGGCGCGAATTACGGGCTGAAATATGTCCTAGAATAAGCCGTGTGAACATGGCCTTATGGTCCAGGGCTCCTTTGCTGGATCCCCAGCAGGCAATTTGCACGGGATAACTGGTCAAGAGGGGCTGGGCATTTTTCAAGGCACCTCAACTTTGTAAATAAGGTATTCTGAACTTACTCAGGCTTTGTATTCCACTACTCGGAACAAAATCTCCTTTGTTTGCTTAGTGATTTGTATTTGTTTCCTCCTCCTCTTGCCGACACAAAAGCTGTAACTGGAGTGAATGAAAACTAAATTTGTAAAACGTTTTGTCGGTGAAAATTAATGTATAGCCACTTCTGCTATCTACAGCACCAAGGCCAAACCGTGAGGAGGCTGCTCCTTTTATTTTTTTATTATTTGAAAATTGTGCACCCCATGAAGTAACAAATCGGGAGTATTTTTCTGTATACCCCTGTATAGTGCAGTTTTTTCTGTTAATGCATAAGGAATTTTTTAAACTAATCTGTCAGCTGGGAATTTCTGATTGGACAATATTAGACTATGCAAGGACACCCCTCCAATCAGTGCTGGCAGAGTCTGTATGTAGGTACACACCCCTTTGAAAACTGGAATGTTAAGGGTGCTTTCACACGGTGCGGTTTTGGTGCGTTTTTGATGCGTTTTTTTGGATGCGTTTTTTGTGCAACAATGTATAGCATTAATTGTTGTGCCTTCCTGCACAAAAACGCATCAAAAGCCGTACCGTGTGAAAGCACCTTAACACCCATCTAACCAATTCATTAGTAAATTTCGAAAACGCATAAAAAGGGTTCTAACAGAAGATGCTCCAGAATTGTTATGTCACAGGGAAAACAAGGATTTACTGAGACAGACAGATCAGGAGATGTCACACGTCCCCTTTAAATGCAGTTTTATGAATTGAACGGTTATAGATGTGAGAAAGGGTTAACGCCTTGACGACCGCCCACCAACTTTTGGCATCAGCCATTGCAGGTCATTCGTTTGCATAGACTTCTTTTGGCTTCGCTATAGACATCTTGGTTTGCGGCTCCTGGCACAGAGCTCTATTTCACAGCCCTGTTCCTAGCACAGTCTCTGCAAGCACCGGGGAAACCTCCGCTCCCCGGCGCTTAACCCTTTGATTGCCGCGGTTCTTGAGAACGGCTGGAGAACGCCTCTAGAGTCAGCCCTGGGGATCTACAGTAGAGTAGCCCCAGGGATGTCGGTGTAAGAAGCCAGCAATCAGGGAAGACTGTGTGCTGCCTGTGTCAAACTGACACAGATTATAATCATACATGCCAACTCTCCCTTTTTTGGCGGGGGGGTCCCGCTATTTGGGGGTCCCCCCCGCCCACCCGGGGGAGTTGGCATTACTCCCGCCGCCAGCAGGCGGTGGGGGTTCTTTAAATGGCCGCAGCGACAGAGTAGCGCTGATGCGCTACTCTGGCGCCGCCGGTCCGTTCACACAGGCGGGTGCAGCGGCTGCCGCGTCACCCGCCCGGAGTCTCGCTGTGCAGGGAGGAGGCAGGAGGGATCGCTCCCTCCTCCCCCTGTATGTCCGGCGCCTGTGCGCACTCGACATACAGGTCAGCGGCGCAGGGGAAGTGACGCGCGGCTGCACTCAGTCCCCCTGCGCCGCTGAGGAGATCGGAGGTATCTGGAGCTGCAGGAGCCTGGTCAGGTGAGTGGATTTTATTATTTTATTTTTATTAGCTGTACCTGGCTACAATGTACCTGGCAACAGAGGGGGCACTACCTGGCTACAATGGGGGGGGGCACTACCTGGCCAACAATGGGGGCACACGTGGCCAACAATGGGGGCATCTACCTGGCCAACAATGGGGGCATCTACTGGCCAACAATGGGGGCATCTACCTGGCCAACAATGGGGGCATCTACCTGGCCAACAATGGGGGCATATACATGGCCAACAATGGGGGCACCTACCTGGCAAACAATGGGGGGGCACTACCTGGCAAACAAATGGGGGCACCTACCTGGCAAACAAAGGGGGCACTACCTGGCAAACAAAGGGCGGCACCAACCTGGCAACAAGGGCACTACCTGCAAAAAAAAGGGGGGCCCCTACTGGCAACAAAGGGGGCACCTACCTGGCAAACAAAGGGGCACCACCTACCTGGCAAACAAAAGGGCGGCACCTACCTGGCAAACAAAGGGGGGGCACCTACCTGGCTAAAAAAGGGGGGGGGAACCTACCTGGCTAACACAGGGGGGCATTTTAACCCTTGGGCTAACAAAGGGGGGCACTACCTGGCTACAAAGGGGGGGCATCCCTGGCTACAAGGGGGCATCTACTTGGCTGTAAGGGGCACTACCTGGTTATGGGGGGTTACTACCTGGCTATAAGGGCATCTACCTGGCTTTCTTCCAAAGCCGTTATGCAGTTAGGTGGAGTGCGTGTGGCTTTTTGAAGGGGCGTGGCATTCCGACAAGATGGGCGTATCCATGCAAATTTGTGTCACGGCGCGCTACGCGCGCCGCCCACTATTGTCTCCTGCTTTTTCATTTTCAAAAGTTGGCAACTATGATTATAATTTCTTCACAATTTTGATATAATACAATAATAATCATAAAAAAATCTATAAACGTTATCCCTTCATGGGATTTAAAGCAAAGAATTTAAAAAAAAAAGTGGAAAGAAAATAAAAATTTAATAAAAAATTGTGCATACATTACACACAAACTCTACACATATAAGGTATTCACACAACAGTAATAAGCTGTAGAATTAAATTAACAAGTTAAGTGTGAAATGTGAATGCTGTAAAAAAAAGTAAAAAACCAAAAAAAAAATAATAATTCTGCAATTATTTATAAGTGAACTTTTAAACTATTCCCCAAAAAAGTACAAATTGTCCAGCATAAAACGAGGCCTCATACAACTGCATCATTAAAAACATAAAAAGTCAGAACTGTTGAAACTCAAGGAGGCAAAAACTAAAAGAAAGTGCTGATCAGTAAGTACTTTTCAGGGATTCGGCTTAAGGGGTTAAAATACTGACGAGAATACTAAGGCATAACTGAAGTGGGCTTCAAGCCAAAGAGCCTTAACAGATCCCAACACAGGGAAGAAACAGACACTTTAACAAAAGCATTTTTCCCCCCTCCTTTGTCCTGCTGGGATGAAAGTTCTTCCATAGTAAAAGGAAAGGAATACAAATCTAAAATAAATGTGTGAAAACCTAGGAGTTTTGCTGCCATTATTATACCAGCTTTAGGGAGCATTCACATACGACAGTTTGTAGGAATTTCTGCTCAGTTCATTGGATTTACGTTGCTTAGGTGGCAGACACACGAATTTCTGCTAGTCCTGTTTACACACAACAGGTTTGTTTCAGAAATTCCCAAAGTGCGATTTATGCAGTCACCACTACAGAATGAACTAGGAAGTGTATGCCATTATTAAGTGTAAAGAGGTAGCATATACATTTAATAAAATGGTGGCACCTGTTACATAGTTAGTACGGTTGAAAGAAGACATGTGTCCATCAAGTTCAACCAAGGGTGGGGAAAATGTGGGTGATTAGGAAGAGAAAAGGGACATTAAGCCCAGCCTCACCACGGGTTTAAATTCCTTGAAAGCCAAAAAGGCAAGAACCAATTGCCCCAAAGGAGAGACCCCATCTCTGACCCAGAGCCCTCCCCCCAACCAGGATCCAGAATTTTACATAGCTACGTACGCATTAATATTCTTTAGTTCCAGGTAGGTATCTAAGCCTTTCTTGAAACTCTCTACAGTTCCTGCTGTGACCAGCTCCTCAGGCGGGCCTATTCCACAGTTTTACAGTTCTTACAGTGAAGAACGCTTTCTCCTCGGGAGATTGAACCCTTTTTTTTCTCTAGTCAAAGGGGATTTTCCCCTGGTCTTTTGTGGGGGCTTTACTTTAAATATTTATGCCCATTACTTTTGTTTGGACCATTTATATAAAATTAATCATGTCCCCCCAAGCCATCTTTTTCAAAGGGGCTAAGATCAAATTTTACTAAACCCTTTCCTTTAACAAGACTCATTCCCTTATAAGTTTGGTTGCTTGTCTTGTTTCTCTTCTAGCTATTACATCTCTTCTATAAACTGGAGGCCCAGATGAACAGCTATCTAAGTGGGCGCACCATGCTTGTACAGAGGTAGAATTACATCTTGTCCGCGAGTCCATGCTCTTTCAATACACGCAATATCTGACTTGCCCTTTGGCAGCTTTATTGACTTGCGCTGTTCTGTGTCTATGATCTACAAGAACACCAGATCTTTTCAATAAGCAATTTCGGTTTTTCTCCCTAGACATATGTTCCTGTAGATTATTTTCCCAGATGCAAACCTTAATTTACACATTGAACCCCATTTTTCCAAGTGGTGCCCAAAGCACTCAGTGTGTCCAGGTCTGTTGCAATTTATGAGTATAATCCATAGATGCACTACCCCGCATAGCTTGGGTGTCATCTGCAAAAAATCGAAACCGTGTATCGATCCTTCCACTATATCGTTTAAAAAATACATTTTAAAAAAGAGAGGACCCAAAACTGAGCCCCGCACAAACCCCTCCAACCAGGGACCACTCGAGAGTAGGAGTCATTTACCACCACTCTCTGAGTACGATCCAGCAGCCAGTTTTTAATCCAATTACACACGTTATCTCTTAACCCAATGGATTCCTATTTACCCAACAAACGCTTATGTGGGACAGTGTCAAATGCCCTTTGCAAAGTCTAAAAAACACAATATCCACAGCTGCCCCTCTATCCAGACTTCTACTCACCTCTTCATAAAAAGAAATCAGATTGATCTGACAGCTTCTGTCCTTAGTAAATCCATGCTGGCAATCACTAATAATATTGTATTTGTCAACATACTCATGTATATAGTCCCTTATGACGATGATGTTAAACTTACTCGTCTATAATTACCTGGGCAAGACTTGGAGCCTTTGTTGAAGATGGGAACTACATTTGCCTTGTGCCAGTCTCCTGGTACTATACCAGTCACCAGGAGAATCTCTAAATATAATGTACAGGGGCACACCGATAACCAAGCTGAGCTCTTTAAGAACTCTTGGGTGTATACAATTAGGACCTGGAGCCTTGTTCACATTCAGTTTATTTAACTTGGTTTGGGCTTTTTCTACACTGAGCCAATTAATTTTAGCAAGATGATGTATTAACAGTACTGGCACCACCTACTTCTGCACTTGGCCCACCCTCATCAACTACTTTCTCAATGATAGTATATACTGAGCTGAAGAACCTATTTAGTATCTCTGCCTTCTCTGTTCCCCAGTGACCAGCACCCCATCACATTTTTAAGGCTCCTACTTGCTCTGACTTCGGCTTTTTGGCATTTATATGCTTAAAGAATTTCTTGGGGTTAGTCTTGCTGTCCTTGGCCACCTACCTTTCATTTTGAATTTTAGCTGCTTCTATCACTTTTTTACAGATTTTATTAACCTCTCTGTAATTTTCAAAGGCTGATTGCGAGCCCTCTGACATATTTTTTAAATGCCCTTTTTTATTGTTTATTGCCCTCTTAACAGAAAGCATCCTTACGTCATGTTCTAGACTTTGATGCGTTAAAGGGGTTGTCCACTTTAAAGGTTGCCTCCCGCCGCTGATCATCATCTTTCTATTTCCAGACAGGAACGTCATCGCCACCGAGGTCACGTGCCAGTGCATGAGATCACTGTTCAGATATAAGCCGCTCTATCAGTGAAGTTAGGTTGTGATATATGACCACCGCAGCCAATCGGAGGGTGCAGCAGTGATGTTCTGGTCTGGTAGAAGAAAACAGAAGACTGGCAATGGGTGAAGAGGTCGCAGCGATGAAAAGGAGGTCAGGGGAGAGGAGAGTAGAATTTTTTTTTTTTAATGTAGATGGGCACTAATGTGTTGTAATAAAAAAAGATAAGTTGTACAACCCTTTTAAGCCTCATACCTTAGTGCATGCCATTTCACTTAATGAGCACGATTCAATGAGGTCTCACATTTTTATAAACGGCAAGTTTGTGTTGATTCATCTTTTTATATTTTATTGTGTTATTCTGTTACATGATATCTCTATATACACTCACCGGCCACTTTATTAGGTACACCTGTCCAACTGCTCGTTAACACTTAATTTCTAATCAGCCAATCACATGGCGGCAACTCAGTGCATTTAGGCATGTAGACATGGTCAAGACAATCTCCTGCAGTTCAAACCGACCATCAGTATGGGGAAGAAAGGTGATTTGAGTGCCTTTGAACGTGGCATGGTTGTTGGTGCCAGAAGGGCGGGTCTGAGTATTTCAGAAACTGCTGATCTCTGGGATTTTCACGCACAACCATCTCTAGGGTTTACAGAGAATGGTCCGAAAAATAAAAAACATCCAGTGAGCGGCAGTCCTGTGGGCGGTAATGCCTTGTTGATGACAGAGGTCAAAGGAGAATGGGCAGACTGGTTCGAGCTGATAGAAAGGCAACAGTGACTCAAATAGCCACCCGTTACACCAAGGTAGGCAGAAGAGCATCTCTGAACGCACAGTACGGCGAACTTTGAGGCAGATGGGCTACAGCAGCAGAAGACCACACCGGGTGCCACTCCTTTCAGTTAAGAACAGGAAACTGAGGCTCCAATTTGCCCAAGCTCATCGAAATTGGACAGTAGAAGATTGGAAAAACGTTGCCTGGTCTGATGAGTCTCGATTTCTGCTGCGACATTCGGATGGTAGGGTCAGAATTTGGCGTCAACAACATGAAGAGCATGGATCCATCCTGCCTTGTATCAACGGTTCAGGCTGGTGGTGGTGGTTTCATGTGTGGGGAAATATTTTCTTGCACTCTTTGGGCCCCTTGGTACCAAATTGAGCATCGTTGCAACGCCACAGCCTACCTGAGTATTGTTGCTGACCATGTCCATCCCTTTATGACCACAATGTACCCAACATCTGATGGCTACTTTCAGCAGGATAATGCGCCATGTCATAAAGCTGGAATCATCTCAGACTGGTTTCTTGAACATGACAATGAGTTCACTGTACTCAAATGGCCTCCACAGTCACCAGATCTCAATCCAGGGTGTCCAACCCGTTACTAGCATGGTGTACCTAATAAAGTGGCCGGTGAGTGTACAGTTGCAAGGAAGACTGAACCATTTGGAATCTACCTGAATTCCTGCATTGATTTTTATCAAGCTTGCACGCAAACAAAATTATAAGGCTCCTTTCACCCCTCCTGTGCTCCCCCATTCATGGTATGGGATCAGGATGCCATAAAATGTATCCCAAAAGACTGGGCTATCGCGCTATCGAGATTATGCAAGGTGTTACTGCTGTTTAAAAACTGTAACCACTAGCCTAGTTCACAGGAGACAGGTATAAAAGTCTTTTGGGTTTGGAGTCTGACACACAATCCATTTAGTGAGCAGATGTTGCATTTGCTTTGCTGGAACCAGAGAGAGCATATTGGAGTTTGCCTGCAGCCATTCTTGCTTAAGGCCATTTAGTCCAGAAGACGGAGAGTGTTATTGAGATCATAAAATATCTTGGGTCCATTTCAGAACTCTCTGTAGACTGCCAAATGCAGGCATGTATGGGGGATGATAAAATAAGTGAAAAAATTGCATGCTGGAATCACACGTATTTGGGTAAAGAAAAAAACCGTACAGATGCATTTGTGAGCAGATAAAAAGCGTGTTCTGGTCCACAACCACCAGAAAGCCAATACACATAGCAAGTCCCTATAGGACACTCGCCATTTTCCTTTTGTTTGCTGCTGGAGGTCTTATTTGCTTTAATAAACCCCTGAAAAAATTAAGGGAAAAATCAAGGGGCGCACCCCTCTATAAACGCACTTTCCCATGGCGACCCATCTATAAGAAAATGCCCCCTGGGCACCCCTCTATAACGCACCTTCCCATGGCGCACCCATCTATAACGCACCTGCCCATGGCGCACCCATCTATAACGCACCTGCCCATGGCGCACCCATCTATAAAGCACCTGCCCATGGCGCACCCATTTAAAGCATGCCCCTGGGCACCCTCTATAAATCACCTGTCCATGGCCCAATTTTTATAAACCTGGCCATGGGCCAATCTATAAGCTGTCTGCATAAGGTGACGATATATATATCTATATATAAAAATTGTAAACAGAAAAAAGTCCCTGCACAGTGTATTCCCCCTCCACCGCTCTCACATTCTGTACACCCTTTTCAGTATATACTCTCTACCATTCCCACATTCAGTATACCCTCTTTCGTACATATGCTATCTACCATTCCCACATTCTGTATACCCTCTGTCATATATATACGCTCTACCATTCCCCCATTCTGTATACCCTCTTTCGTATATATACGCTTTACCATTCCCACATTCCGTATACCCTCTTCCGTATATATACTCTCTACCATTGCCACATTCTATATACCCTCTTTAGTATATACTCTATACCATTTCCACATTCTGCATACCCTCTACCATTCCCACACTCTGTATTCTCCATTGTTAAACACCCAACTTACTGCTCTTTCTTATTTATCACCATCTATCATTCCAACCTATTAACTTTCCATCATCTGTGAAGTTCGTCGTCCCCTCATTTCTCTCCTCCTTCCTCATCCCCCTTTGGATCACTTCTCTCTCGCTCATATTGCTATTTTTTCGTAGTTGATAGGGGTGTTCGGCACTTTGTACAGAATTTGTTGGTGCCAAATGGAAGGGCGCTGCAGTTTGTTTTATGTTTAAAATGACTCACATGATTAAGGTGCTACACAGACCGAAACTTTATAAAGCCCCATTTCCCTCATTTATGTATATAGCTCGTGAAATAAATATAATCCTCTTGACTCGCATAATAAACCTGAGAACCTTGGATTCTTCTACTTTATATATTTTCTTTATACTTCACCTGGTTTCCATCCAATCCCTTTATCCATCTGACACCTTACTCCCCACATCTTCTACATCATCTTCATATACGCTTGCCATTGGGTCCCTTTTCTTTGCTATATTCTCATCTTCCTCTGCCTTCTCTACACTCAACACTTCCAGGTCGCCTCTTCTAATTGCTTATACTGTACTTTGCAGCATTTTGACTTCATACACACTATGGACCACTCCGGGCGCCCCGATTGGTTGCAAGCAACATTTACTGCCAGGTTTTACCACAAATCTGTCCTATCAATTAATCAGAGACTGCATTTTTAAGTGTGTCTAAAATCCTTTATCACACACATTTTAGACAGATTTTAAGTTGGATTTTTCAGTGTGGAAAAATCTGATGTGTAAACATACCTTTTGATTACGGAGGATGACAGTTTGAGCAGTTTGTTGTCAGTCATCACTTCTAAGGCTACGTTCACACGATGTACTGCGGTACATCACGTGTTTCGGGAGCTCGTGCTCATGCGCGTACTCCCGCGGCTCGAGGGTGAGGTGGGGAGCCCACCGGCCATATTGACATTCATTAGTCTCAGCGCGTATTCGCGGCGAATAATTGACGTCACTTATCTCCCCGCGCGTACAATACGATCGTATTGTACGAGCGGGGAGAGGAGGCGTAATCCATAGATCTCTATGAGAGCTATGGATTACTGTCATTTCAGCGCACATCTCGCCCGTATTAGAGTGCAAATACGCACCGAAATTACGCCATGTGAACATACCCTAAGAAGTGGTGAGCTTCTTCAATCCAATGGTAGAATGGTTATATGGTAACAGTACAAAGTACAGAAAAAAAATGAATTTTTAAATTAGCTGGTCTGCAAACTCATGTTAAAGCCTCACTGATGTGCTTATATTGCTGCGCAGTATAAACGGAGTTGCACAAAGTAATGAACTAACCCCATAGGCCTCCGTGGGGCTCTACTACACTCCAATAGTTACAGACTCCCCCATTGGGTACTGCCAGATGCTTGATGCCCAAGGTCATGTTGTTTACTTGAATATGGCCTTATGCTTTGTGTGTGTGTATAAGACAAATCAGCAGGGTTCCATTTATCAGGCAGAAGCCATAGTAGTGGTATATACTGGTACGGCTTACTTTTGAGCAATAAATAACTGCAATATTCCATACATATAGTTAAAACATTTTAAATAATAAACTGTACCATATTTTATGGTGTTTTTTCTTTTATGGGAGATGTTTCCCATTGGATGTCTATAGGATATGTTGTAGTCTGCTATTTCTGATATACATCAGATGAAGACACAAAACGGGACTTAAAACTGGGCCTAATGACAATCGTATAGCTTAAGTTACGTTCTGTGCAAAATTGTCCCCATTTTGGCAAAATGTCACTTTGTTCAATAGCACATCAAAGTTTTATCTCTATAATGAGCAATCTGCTTGGCACTTGACAGATGGTTTGTGGCCTAATATCACAATTTGATAAGCCAGCGTTAAGAAAAGAAAAATCAAGTACTATGGGAAATGGTAATAGGTTTTCATATGCATATACTGCAGATATACAGCAATTCTGAACCATTATAACTTTACTAGATGAAGACCTCATATAATGTTTTATTTAACACCACATTTTGGCTAAATACAATGTTCAAAAAAATAAAGGGAACACTTAAACAACACAGTAACTCCAAGCCAATCACATTTCTGTGAAATCAACCCCTGTGCAGTTATGAATCAACAACGATTGTGAATCAATTTCTCCTGCTGTTGTGCAAATGGAACAAACAGGTAGAAATGATAAGCAATTAGCAAGACAACCCCTATAAAGCAGTGGTGCTGCAGGTGGTGACCACAGACCATTTCTCTGTTCTCATCCTTTCTGGCTGTTGTTTTGGTCACTTTTGCATTTTGTTATTGCTCTTACCCCTAGAGGTAGCATGAGGTGGTTTCTACAACCCACAGAAGGTGCTCAGGTAGTGCAGCTCATCCAGGATGGCACATCAATGTGAGCTGTAGCAAGAAGATTAGCTATGTCTGTCAGCACAGTGTCCAGAGCATGACACAGATACCAGGAGACAGGCCAGTACACCAGAAGACGTGGAGGGGGCCATAGCAGGGCAACAACCCAGCATCAGGACCACTACTTCCTCCTTTGTGCAAGGAGGACCATAAGGAACAAAAGGAGCTCCAGCAGGCCACTGATATCCATGTGTCTTCTCAAACTGTCAGTAACAGACTCCATGAGGGTACGACATCCACACGTCAGTGTTGTGCTTACAGTCCAACAATGTGCATGGCGATTGGCAGATTCAACATTGGAGCCCTGTGCTCTTCTCCAATGAGACACGGTTCACAGTGAGCACATGTGACAGAGTCTGGAGACATAATGGAGAATCCTCCAGCATGACTGGTTTGGCAATGGGTCCGTAATGGTGTAGAGAAGCATTTTTTTTGGAGGGCTGCACAGCCCTTCATGTCCTAGCCTGATGTACCCTGACTGCCATTAGGTACCAGGATGAGATCCTGTAGTGCAGCATGCAAAGCAACCTTGGAAACCTTGCATATGGCACTGCTTCATGACAAGTAGGCTATGGAAATCTCTGATCTCTGAAAATGAACCAAATCATGAAACAATAGCTCAGCTAACAAATATCTTTACAGCTTCAGTCAGAAGCCACAGCAGTTGTCAGATTATTTTATAATAAAGCATGCAATAAAAGCTACAAGTAGTACAAATGTACATCAGACAATTTGTGAGCTTAAAAAAAAAAAGCAGCTTTGTGCAAAAATCCATTTTCCTTGACACCGGCATTACTTGGATTATAATAAAATGGATTCATAAAAATTCTAATTATTGCCTTCTATTTTGCCGTGTCCTTCACACTGCAAATTCAAAGAGAAACCATCCTGATTAAGATAGCCTATTTTCTTGTTCAAGGTCCTTGTCTTACAACTTCTCCTGAAACAAATAGACGAGGGGTGAAGAGCAGAAGACAATTACAGGTATTTCTAACTAGATGTATGTCTTTAGAAGGGATAGGTTTCAATAGGTTGCAGCCAGGGCTTCCATCTTCCAGACCCAGTGTATTTTATAAAATTCCAGGTGAAAAGAGAGAAAGGTCCATGAATACCCAAGCTGCATGCCTCTGCCAAAAAGCTTTTAGGAAATAAAATATTAGCATGCCAGGTGAAGAGGGCACCACAGTGGTTTAGTTACTGTAGAGCTTCTACAGCCATGCTAAAAAGGAACCAAACTAGTGCAGACATCTACCATTGCTTACAATGAATGCCCCTTTGTCCTGCATAGTTTAAAGGGAATGTGTCATCAAAAAAGGAGTCATTGTTTAAAGGGGTTGTCTCGCTACAAAGAATAGCTTTCAAATTGTAGGGAACACAAAATAAAGACATTTTCCAAATGTATTGCTTTGTTCATCTGTTTTCCTTAAGGAGATAAAAGTGAATTTATCACCTCCCTGGCTATTTCAGTTCCCTCAGTAACTGACCTGTGTATATCTCTCCCCCCTGCTGTTTGTTCTATGTGATAGCAGTGAGTGAGGTCATCACACAGGTCCTGGCAGTGTCTGTGGTGCTGGGCAGTAAAAAGCTTGATTTATCTAAAATGAACAGAACTGTAATTAGGGCTTTTGTTTGAGGGATCAGATAAAGCCTTCTGCTAGTAGTTTCAGAAGCTTCTGAGCTAATCTGATCTAATTAGCAACTAAAAACACAGAGTTGAATACAAGCAGGGAGCTGTATGCAAATTATTCAGTCTGAACCAGGAAGTGAGAGTATTTTATTCATGCAGCCTATGAAACTCTGTAGGGAGACAACTCCTTTAAGTCCCATTTTTATGCTGAACACTTTTTTTTTTAGGAATTTTTGGGTTTTTTTTTTTTATTTTTCATATCACTTCCAAGATTTTTTTTTTTATAATTCTTAAGTTTTGCAGGTTTCACTTTGGCCTCTAGGCCTTGTTTGCACTGCTTTAACAGCAGTCAGAGAGATGCTTTACAGTAGCTTCATGCACACAGGAGACTTAAAGGGGTTTTGCCACGATGTAATGTTGATGTGGGATCCTCCAAAATGGCTATTTTTTCACTTTTCTAAATATATGTGATTACAAAAATTGCAGTCTGAGAGAGCTACAGGCTGCCTTACCTGCCCTTAGTTGCTTGCATTAGATACGACCTGACAAGAGCTGCTGGCCAGGCTTGCGCAGAGAACACTTATCTGATGAAAGGGAGCTGAAGAAGCTTTCAAGGCACCGGGTAGAAATATGTTGTCTTTTGTAAACAGAATCCACTAGTTGTAGTGTGATTATCTGAGTAGATCCCTGCTTTATCTGATGACAGAGAACATGAAGAAGCTTTCAAGCTGCTGTGGAGAAAAGGTGTTGTCTTTTGTATACAGAATCCACTAGTTGTAGTTTGATTATTTGAGTGAACATTTCACAAGATCCCTTATGCAGGGCTCTGTGCTCTGGCAGTCTCTCTCTGTCTTAGCTCAGTGTGGCTTGTTTACAATTGCGTCTGAGCGGATAATGCATGTCCTGGCAAAACCCTTTTAAGACGTCTATAGAAGAGTTTTCTAGTCATGCTGTGTGACCTGGGAAGAAGTCAGTGTGCAGGGTGAGGGGGGGGGGGGGGTGAACTGTGACCATCTCCTATTGTGACTGGTGGATCCTGTGTTATCTACTCACACTGGTGTCTCCTTTCAGTTTTACCTTCTTTGTGCTGATAATGAGCAGACAACGGAGAATTTTTCTGTACAGAACAGGAAGTGTAATAACTATTAGGCTTAGTGGCCAAAGCGAAAATTGCAGGACTTAAGAATTATTAAAAAAATATTGAAAGTGATCTGGAAAATTCAAAAAAATGATAACCAAAAATTCTTAAAAAAATGTGTTAAACATAGAAATGCGAGTTTAACAATAAATAATTTTTGATGACACATTCCCTTTAAATTTTGCACTTATTCAATAGGGCCTCAATTCTTAAACCTCTTCCTCTCAGCTTTTGACTTGCTTGCTGCACATCAGTGAACGTTCTAACAATCGCTTTAAAGATTCCTGTTCTATCGTGCCAGGAAAATAAAACATGGAAATCCAAAGTCTCACCAACTTGTCACATTGAAGAAATGGGTTTCTCATTTCAGACATTTATGGTGGTTCTGGGACAAGCACCTATTTTGAGAATGGGCCCCGTTAAAGTCTCTACTAACAACACGGGTTCTCTGTTCATATGGGTTATTTGGACACTTAATTTTCAGCGCCCAAATCTCGTCTGAAAAGCGTCTCAATGCAGCACTTTTCAGACAAGGTTTTGACTTTAATCAGGTTTTTGACAAGGTTTTCGAACACTGTTTTCTTTCTGAAACACCCATACAAATTAATAGCCGAGGGGGAAATAAACAACAAAAAGGCATGCTGAGGTTTTGGGCAAGGTTTTGAAGCTCTCCACTGCTTCCTATAGGGATTTTCAACATTGAAAACACTTCAAGAAGTGACATGACGCATTTTGTAAGCGCCCAAAACCGTGTCCAAAGCAGCACAGAAAACGCGCTGAAAAAACACGTCGTGTATGAACTACAACGCTGTTTTACATAGGAATCAATGAAAATGAACTGGGGACTTTGGAAGGCTATTTTGGGGCGAAAACAGCGGCAAAATCAGCCATGTGAACATACCCTTACGTGGTTTACTCGATTTTATTCCAAAGGACTTCAGAATACAGCCGCGTAAGTGTGCTAGGCTATGCTCAGAACTCCCGTTGAAATGAATGGACAACAGACCCTCTCCATTCTGCATATCGATCCAACTAAAGCTTTAGAAGTATACCATTACTCATTAAAGGAGTTATCCATGCCCCCCCCCCTCCCACACCCCCCACCCCCAAAAAAAAAGACAGATATACAGACATGGACAACTACTTTAATGAGTAATCGTATACTTCTAAAGCTTCAGTTGAAGGGAGATATATATATATACACACACACACACACACACACATATACATATACACACATACACACACATATACACTATGCTCTAGGGGCCCTAAAAAGAAATAAGAAAAATCTTATATACTCACCTTCCTCCAGTCCCTGAGATCCAGTGCTGGGTCTCTCCAGTCTTCCAGTGTGCTACTTCCAATTGGCTAAAGCAATCTGGTGCCTATACTTACATCTGCATTCACAGCCGTTCACTACCAAATGGTGATCTGAATGAAACCAGGGACCAGAGGTTGGCAAGAATACTTTTTTTTATGTTTTGTGTTTTTAAATGGGCCCATGGCGTATACGTTTTTTTTTTTTTGTTTTTGTTTTTAAAAGACATGGTCAATCCCTTTAACAAAACTAAATCCTGATGCCACACAACAAAATGTTTTGGCAGTGGGCCTCTGTATAGAAAAGTGCAATCTGCTGCACACTCCTAAACACCACAATAGAGGCCAAAAGAAAACGCTTAGTGTATGCTCACACAGCTTCTTATATCCATGTGAACATTCGCTTTTCCGATGCATCTCTGGGTCCATCAGAACGGACCCAGAGACGCATCTAACAATTAGCAGTGAGATTATCACTGCCGGCAATGACAGACACACAGCGGCGTTCACATGAGCGATCGCCGCTGCGTGTTTGCATCGCGTCTGTTGGGTCCGTCTTTCAAAGAATTGCATGTCATTTCTTTGAAAGACAGACTCGACAGGCGCGATGCAGGCATGTGAACGCTGCTGCGTGTTCCTCGTTGCCGGCAGTGATAAAGTCACTGCGTCTCTGGGTCCGTTCTGATGGACCCAGAGACGCATCTGAAAAGCGGATGTTCACACGGACACAAGATGCCATGTGAACATACCCTTAGGCATCCATCAAATGAAAAAAACCACAGTGTGCAGTAGTTATAAGAGTTTACACCCAAGGATGTTTGAAAGAAGTAAATATGGGGTACATGGAGGTCATTGATATTTTGGTGGCATGACAAGCAGGGCACCAATTTATCTGCCTTCCAGTTTGCCAAGCAGCGAGGTCATTGCACTTTCTGCCACCTTTGGACATCTTGCTGCCAGCTACACTCATCTCCAATCAGGGATTAAGTGGAAGGCTAGATGTCTCTTTGGCTCTGTTAACATGACAAGTATTTCAAGTCGTAAGCCATTCCATGTGACTTCTGACTTGAAATGCTCCTCTAAAACCGAAAGAAAACTATCACTATTGACCTCACAAAAAATAGGTGCATATTTCCAGCGGCTGGTTTTCAAAACCGATGCACAGAGAGAAAATAAAAATGTGAACATGTCATTTGGTCATATTCCAGATGAAAAATGCATAGAAATTTACTATTGACGTCAATGTGGACACCAAAAAAGTGCGTGATTTGCGGCCAAAATATCTGTAGGTGGTTTTTAAACGCGGATCCGCATCAAGAACCACATAGGCATGAACGGGACTCATTTCAGATGTTATGCATAAGTACACCAAAAACAAAAAACCACCCTAAATCCACATACAAGCATTTGAAATACTCATTGAAAACGCGTTGGAGATGTGGCTTTCAACAGCAGCACATGATGGATACATTTTACGTTCCTTTAGACTCCACACACTGGTCAGTGCATCTATATGTCAATTCCATGGGTAACCAAAAAAACAACAATCCTACAGGTAGACCTCATAACAGCTGCTTATCCTTTATTATGTTGTACAACACTTCCACTATTGTAACTTTATTGATCAATCTGAAAATGACAAATACACTTCTGTTTACCTCCAACAGACAATTTTTTAACCCATTTTACTGGCAACATATGAGAAAGGGTCACTGTATGAGGACTAAGCAATTCCCTTTATAAGTGACAATGTAAAAGACAGGCGAAATGATTACTACTGCAAACTGCGTTTATTCCTTGACAATACTAAGACATCTCTTGGGAAATTAAAGGACTAACGGCACTTCATGTGTTTTACAGAAGGCGATGATTTGTGCAATACAGAAAGACCCTTTAAGAGGACAAAGATGGTAATTCATAGAGACCTGCAAGAACGAATAATCTAACTTTAGTATCAAAATAACCATTAAACAGATTTAAGCCTTCGCTTTGTTTTTATGGTAACTTTGGAGTCTGTAACTTTGTTGAGCTGCGTTTCTTCACCAAGAGCGCTTTAATTAATAATTCCTTAATAAAAGGCTATTCTGGGGGGGGAGAGGGAGTGAAATATAGTTTAAAAAATGCATCATTAAAATGTAGGGAACTCTGTAATATAACCTTCTAAAAATGTCCCTGCCTTTCTGCTTTTATAATGCTACCTTTCAATCTGGAAGTTCAGTAGTTAATTCAGGCTTGACGAGCAGGAAACGGTTTCCTCCACCACCTTAGGTTGAGCTCTACAGTGGTCACTTCCCTTTAGCCACTACCTTTTGCTTCCACCTCTCAGATTTATGATCCTGCGTGCCTTAAAGGAGTTGTCTCATTACGAGCTTTCAGCCCGTCAGTGAGCCTGGTAAGTTGAACTGAGGGGCGTGCTTCTTGGTCTGTATGTTCTGCTCCCTCTCCCCCCTCCCATCCGCACAGGCAGCTAACTTCTATACAGGGGGGGGGGGAGGGGGTTTGCTCCAGAGTTCACCCAGTGTGTGCCTGCCTAGGTCTGTTACAGGAGAGGCTGATCTATGAGTGTAGGAGGAAAAGTGAAGTGGTGTGCTAATAGAGCAGAGGGGATTTCATGTGATTCCCATTTTCCCCTGCTTAAACTTACAAGTCTCCACATCTCCAGCAAACAAGGGAAGTGTTACTATACTCAGGATGTCTCACTAATACAGGAGAGGCTAAAGTATTCACATGCCTGATCTGTATAGTATTATATAGTCCAGTTCCAAAAGACACATCATGATTATAGTAACAGACAGGGTCCCCTGCTGTCCACATCTTTCTGTGCAGGAGAGCAGGAGGGAAGCAGGGACACACAGGGTTAATCCAGGCAGCAGGGACACAGACGCCAGAGTCCTCCTCCACCCCCCCCTTCACTCCAGAAGCATTTCTGTGCGGAGGGGGCTCTCTGCTCCGACCTGTCTTCAAAGACTGAGGATCATAAAGACCTGACAGCCAGTAAGATAAGGATCAACAGTCGGCTGCTATAGAGATTTGAGGAGTGATGCACTCCTGCTAAAAGGGCTAACTCAAAATCAGTAGGACATTTGTTTAAAGAAAATATATTGCAAAGCTGCTTGTTCTTTAAAGATCTTTTAATTAAAACCCAAACATTGTAGCGAGACAACCCCTTTAAGGGAATGTGTCATCAAAAAAATAACTTTTTTAAGTCACATTTTTAAGTGAAACACATTTTTGAGGAATTTTTGCTTAGGTTTTTTTTTTTTTTTTAATTTTCCATATCACTTTCAGTATTTTTTAATAATTCTTAAGTCCTGCAGTTTTCATTTTGGTCACGAAGCCTAAAAATAGTCTGACACTTCCTGTGTTTTTCAGTGCCGGCTCATTATCAGTAAAAGCAGGGTCAAACTGAAAGGAGACACCAGTGTGTATAGAGAACACAGAATCCATCAGTCACAAGAGGAGATAGTCACAGCTCTCCCTCTCCACCTCCCTGCAGAGTTATTTCTTCCTAGGTCACACATCATGACTAGAAAACACTCCTATAGAAGCCTATGGGACAGAATCTGTCTTAAAATTTTGGAGTTGTTGTATCTCCCTACTGGTTTAAAGCAGTGTAAGAAAATTCTTTCCACATCATTTAGACACCAAAAATTTGAAAAAAAGGCTGAAAAAAATGCTTGTTAAAAGTTTAGAGTATTCCTTTCAGCTGCTTAAATAGCATCCTCAGATGAGATTAACTCAAAGTACTTGATGGCTCCGTCACCATACTGCCTCTGCCACTAAAGATTTCTCAGCAAAGGACTAACTGGTTATTGAGTAACCTAAGTTTCCTTGCTGACGGCAGCTCTGACATTGAGATATATAGATGTATAGAAAAAAAAAAAAAAAAAAAAAAAAAAAAAAAAAAAAAAAAAAAAAAAAAAAAAAAAAAAAAAAAAAAAAAAAAAAAAAAAAAAAAAAAAAAAAAAAAAATTGGGAAAAAATTTTTTATATTTTTGGCAACAAAATTGGTGTAATTTTGGCCCCGTCACCTATGCCTCTGCCCTAAAATTTCTAAAAGGACTAACGGGTTTTTTAGTACCTTTTTTCCCTTCGCTGCGGTCTGAATTGATGGAAAATTTTAGAATTACAATAAGTGATGCAGCTTGGCTACAGAGAAGGGAGGCTAAATACAGCCCACAAAAAAACATCACAGAGAGGTGAATGAAGACTCAGATGATTCACCTAAAACGGTTTTCCCGCAAAGTAAAATTGATGTGGGAAGCATTTTTTCCCTCCTTCCCTATCCTGCGAAAAAGAAATCTCAAATTGGGTATGTGCATTGAGAAATCGGAAAAAAACAAAAACAAACATGTTTAGTTCCTGCGGGGATTTGAACCCAAGACCCCTATGCTGAAAGGGATAAGTGCTAACCACTCAGCTACATTGTAGCTACTTACAGCACTTTACAAAAAAAGACGTTTAAATAGAGTGAGCACACTGTGGGGAAAGGCATGGTGACGTCAAGCCCACTGGGTCACGATATGCATTTCAAACAAATCATACACGCCACTGAAAACTGAAGAGAGGAAAGCAGGGATAACCGCTTTAAGGCTACATCTACACGGCACTGGTTTGCAGTCGGATTTTATATAGATTCAGTATTTAGAGTCTGCAAAAAATAATTCCCATAGACCTCAATAGAAAACAACGGATTATAATACTATTCTATGTGGCCCTACCGAAAAAAAAAAAGGAAAACCGAATGTAAAATACTGGTCGGATTCTATAATCCGACACATTTTTACTTTTGCCGTGTAGACGTAACCTAATATTTTCCTCTTTCAGAAGATGGTCATTTTATTACCAGTGGGTAGCAAAATTTAGGGTGAGGATATAAAATGCCATCTCTTCTTTATTCGGTCACTGAATGGTCAGAATCTCAGAAGACTGCCCTGAACATTTTCCTCTTTCCAGATGAATGTGGAAGCAAAAAGAGTAGCTTAGCTTTCAATTAACACAGGAGGCAAGTATTGATATTGGCAGCTGTGCAGACATACAGCTGCAGTAACATATCTACCAGGTGAGATAAGAGGTGTTAATGTATAACCTACTAGAGAAAAGGACTCTTTAGCGATACGGATACAAGAAGCAAAAGCAATGCACAAAAGTAGCCAAGAAAAAAAAAACCCAATCTATGTACTGACATTCAAGTAATGCAAACGCTATTAGCCAATCGGGAACAGGAAACATAAAAGCGTCTCCACAAGTGCTTCTCTTAAAAAGATGGATGTGAGGAAATTAATTGTAGCACTAGCATATTTTATTTACCGGGGAGAAGCAGGTTTCGCAGCCCTCTGTTAATTTTGTGGTCCCCTTGAAATATAAAAAAAAAATATAGATGTATTTTTTAAAGCTCCCTTCCCCAAAACTTCTTAAAAGCAAAAAATTTCACCCAAAGTCGGGTTTCGGGTCATTCCTCTTTATCAAAGAAACGCACACTCTCCTTGGAAATAACAAGTTTTAAAAACAGTCAAACAATTACTGCCTCGCTGACACCCATAGTAGAGAATGCCATTAGCACACCTTATGTTTCTTGTTTTCAATCTCCTGCTAACATTTAACTCTGTTTTTATAGTCCTACATAAAATGCAATTAAGCTTCCATTTGCTTCAGAGTAGGTGCTAAATTATACAGATCCCAAAAAACATTGTGATAACCTAAATTATTACTTGTAGAGATACAAGCTTGGCCCCGACAGACTGTCACAGTGGTACAGGTAGAGCAGTAAAACAGAGCCACTGCCGAAAAAACATGGCCCCCTTTGCATCAGACTGGATGAGTACAATGAAGACGCCCCAAGATCTAGTATAGGAATGGGGGGCTTTAGAACCGAAGTAGCGGTACAAAGCTAAACACTGTTTGTTCCAAAAGTAGATCCGCATCAGAACATTGCATTTTGCTCTTAGTAGATTTAACACCGACATACATTCTAAGGGTATGTTCACACGGCTTAAACTGCCGTGTATTTCGGCGTTCACCAGACATTGCGTAATACGTGCCGAAATTACGGTTTTGGCCGAATTTTAAGGGGCCAAAAAAAACCGGGGAAATTACAATTTGCATTTTTAAAGAGACGGTAAAAAAAATCCGTGTTATGACACAGCAGGATTTTTTTTTGTGTCTATTGCAATGTACAGTAGGGTTTTCGCATTTTGAAACATGAATCCCCCAAAAGCAACGGAAAACCTATGCGGTGTAGACATGGCGTAAATCAGTTTATAAGTCCCTCGACCTCACAGGCTGCCCTGCTACTACGGGGATTCTCCCACCCATTTTTTACATTCTCCCTTTTTGCTGTTTCCCCAATCTTTTCCCGCTTTGGGTGGTTTTATTTTGTATTCATGGACCGACCACACTCTTGGCTTTTCTAGACTTGCGTTCATTTTTGTGATTTTTAAGTAATCCTTGTATCAGGGTCTTCACAGCAAGAAAATCGCTAGTCCAGCAATTGTGGTCAGGAGTGTTTTCAATCTCTGATGGAATTAATCATGTAATGGCGGTTTCTAAGAAGCAAGTGCTAGACAAGTGATGTGAAGACCGGTTTTCGCTGAGGTCCACAGGACAAACACCAAATGGAACAGAACATAGTGGAACATATGTAAGTAATCCTCCTCCTTACATTTTGTTTGAATTTTTTTCCCTCTGCATTGGCGATTCCTCAGTCGCAAATTCTGTTACGCCAAGTTCAAGGGGTGGGGCCCGAGCAACTTTTTTAAAAGCGCTACCCCGTTTCCCCAAAATAAGACAAGGTTTATTTTAAATTTTTTCTCCCAAAGATGCCATGTTTATTTTCAGGGGATTGCCTTATGTTTCCACAAATAAATTATAGCATGTTACGTGGTGTGTGGTTGTGTGTGGTGGTGTTGTGTGTGTGTGTGTGCTTGTGTGTGTGTGTGTGTGTGTGTGTGTGTGTGTGTGTGTGTGTGTGTGTGTGTGTGTATTAAAGTTTTTGTCTTTTCCACAAAGCCACAAAAAGAACAGTCCCCACATTTGAAGGAACTGTTTGGTCTAGTTAGCCACATATCTTTCCTCGGATTTACGAAGTGGCTACTGACCAGACAGTCTCAAGTTTCTTCCCCTTCTATAAGATATCGAGGGAGCCTCACCAATACAGTCCCCTAGATCGGGGTCGATTTGTGGTTTTGTGGAAAAGACAAATACATTCTCTGACGACACAGGTAGAAAGACCTATCAGATCAAACACTTCATTAACTGTAAGACCACACATGTGGTATACTTGATAACCTGACTTGATTGAGTATTGTAAAACCACAAACATTGCGATGTGGATTGGGGAGCACTTGGGTGATGTCCGCCACCAACGGGACACACCAATTTCACGTCCTATACATTCAATGCATGGGGGGGAACGCGAAGTGCCTTAAATGGAGGGGCATTGATCGTCTCTCTCCCTCCCAAAGACGTGGAAATTTGGATAGATTGTTGCTGCAGAAGGAATGCTTTTGGACATTTACCCTAAACACAAAGGCTCCAAAAGGGTTAAATGATCAATTGGATTTCAGCAGCTACTTCTAAATAAACCTATATCTCAATTCCCTTTGCCTAGTGTACCATTACTTCTTTGTATGTATAGTACCTTTTTGATTACCATGATAGATTGACCATGACATCCAAATTAATCTCATTGGTGTCTCTTGGGGGACTTGGAGCAGATCACCAGCCTCTAATTCCTGCCAATAAATGCCGTTCTATTTGTTGCTACCTGAGCAGTGTTTAAAATTACCTGCTTAGTTTCACTGCCTCGGTATCGTGTCCCGCATATGTTTCGGCACTATGCTTTGCCTGCGCATGCGACGTAACTAAGGACGCGATCTCGGAGCAGCTCTCCGCCGTGGATGCACTGTGTGACGTCACGGAGGCGCCGTGAGCGCGCCTTTATCTTCCGTGCACTACCAGTCCTCGGCGTCTCACATACAGCCGACGCTGTTATGCCCTTACAGGACGGGAGATGATTTGCACTTCGGAACTGAATAGTAAGTTACATGGGTGGATGCTGTGACGGTGGGGGATCTTTTGCAGGGTTAGTTTGTCATCTTATGCCCTTTTTTCTGTACTCCCAACAGCCTGGTGGGCTTACCGGTGGATAAGATAACTCTACAGGGTGATATCGTGCCGGCTAAACGTAAGGTACCTTACACTATGTTATGTAAACGCGGTATATCATGACGATACCTCATGATTAATTGCCATCAGGTATTTATCTACCTATATATATGTTTTTGCCTCACATTATTGCAGCTATTGACTTGTTACTATACCCATACACTTGGTCCATTAAATCTTTTCCGTACTGTCCCCTGATGATATTATGGATGATTGAAACATGTTGGGACGGGACCATGAGGAGCAATAGGGTGTTTCCAAATTAGGGTAAGGCTGCCGACAGGAACGCCCTTATCGGGGCGAATATCCTGTATTCTCTTAGTTAGGTAAGGGTATATTAGGGTAGTAGGGCCAGGTTCTGGACATTTCTCTGGTCCCATCCATGTGATTTTTCTTTTCTCCCACAGCTTTTTGAGAGTTTTTGAGAGATATTGTGACATATTTTTAATATATTTAATACGAGTTATTTTTTAGGACCGTCTTTTCCTCTTTAAATTGCTTGTTTGATTTACGTCGGTTAAGAGGTTTAATGTACTATTGGCAAGGATTTGCTAGGTACCTCTTTCTCTGAAGTTTGGAGGTAGAAAAAAAATAAATAAATCACACCATGTCTTATTTTCGGGGGCCTTATTTTCGGGGAACCGCGGTACGGGCCAGCCTCCTTTTTAGCGCAGTATTATCCGGCCCTTAGCACGCACCCGTAATAAGTAGTGACATGTCACTTACGCTCCGGTGAATATTGAATGTGTCAGGTTATCATAGCACTCATTTTACCGAAGTTGCAGTGCGTACCTCGGGCGCACTGCAGTAAAATTCCACGCCGAAGTACACCCTACAAATACGTTGTGTGAACATACCCTTAGGAACAATGGGAAAAAACTCAGCAAGCTACACTATTTTTCCAGTGAAACAATGGACACCACTGTAGTCATTGGGGAACTTTGGTGTCCATTCTAAAATGGGTCGTGTTCCACTTCTGACAGATGTGACCCATGCATTGCCGATATATTTTTGGGATTACCGAATATTATCCACAAATACTTTAGGGTACTCTCTATATTTTACAACCTTAGTAACCTTCAATAAAACCTATGCTAGATTGGTCATACATGTCCAACAGTGGGGATGAATGGTGCAGAACCAGAACAGGCAAGTTTTGATGTCATAGAACCAAGCAGGTCATCACATTTCAATTGGGGGGTGGGGAAAAAACAGCCTTTGTAATCTAACCATAAAACAACTTGCAAGTGGCATTTAGCGTTCGGACCATGCACACCTCAATGGAAATCTATGCAGTATAGATGTGTGGATCTGTGCCACCCCCTCCAGAGTATTCTATATCACAGGTCATCTACTCTTTAATAAAAGAGAACCTTGCACAAATAGCCTAGAAAGGAAAGCAAAGCTGAAAGATTGTAACAGCCTGCTTACGCCTGCTCTTTTTATTGTTCTACTGGATTCAAATACTCGAGCAGTTTTTAATTCTCAGATTTTAATTCCGTTACCGATGTGTCAGCTCAATAACCTCATTACTACAGTCTATCTAAATCCCTTTACAATTTTTATTTTTGCTTGTTTCATTAAATTCATCTTTTGCTGGCTTTCACCTCCTCTCACTTCCCCCTTCCAACCTCCAAACTAACTTTGCTCCAATGCAGTTATTAAAAAGGTTTATTCAAGTCATTTATTACATATAAGGAGCAGAACAAAAACGGAGCTGTGGGCTCTATAGGCTGCTCTCAGCAGATTCGTCCTTGCGGATTCACACTCATTTTAAACTGTCATAGAAATAGTTTTTATTTATTGCGGTTACTGGGGTTTTTTTTTCCTTTGAGGGTGTGGGGGGTGAGTTGGGGTACATTTTTGCTTTCAAAAGTTTCAAAGAAAATACTGAAAGGTAATTTATGCTGTCCTATCAGAGAGCAGGATGTCTGATGTATAGGGTTATATGGTGGAGAGGAGCAGAGATCTGTGATATATAGGTTTATAAAACAGAGGAGAGGAGTTGAACTCTGTGATACAGTGAAGGAAATAATGATTTGATCCCTTGCTGATTGTTTAACATTGAGAGATGTTGTATATTTGTACATTGTATAAATAATATAAATTTATTAGCATTTTGCTGAGAGAAATAAGTATTTGATCCCCTCCCAAACCATTAAGGGTTCGGGCCCCTGCAGACCGTTAACAAGTCAGGTGCAAATACAAGTTTTTGGGGGATTCAGGTTGCAGTTTTGGGTCAGTGACAAGTGTTGCAAAGGGTGGCTGGTCGTACAAGGGAAAATGAGGGCCCCCAGGGGAAAAAGTCGGCCCGTTAACCCGGAGGGCTGGCCCCGACCAAACATGGACTATGAAGGCGGGAGGAGTCCACTCGGGTCCCCCAAAGTCAGTCACAGACATCATGCAATTTTTTTATTATTATATTAATAAATTTTTTAAAATTTATATATATATTATAAATTATATATTATTAATTTAAAAATACACACACACAACTCACGGCCACTTTATTAGGTACAAACCCGTCCAAATGCTCGTTAACACTTAATTCTAATCCCAAACACTGGCGGCAACCGTGTATTTTGGGGAGTGACTGGTCAAAACAATCTCCGAGTTCAAACCGAGCATCATATGGGGGAAGAAAGGTGATTTGATGCCTTTGAATGGCGATGGTTGTTGGTGCCAGAAGGGCTGGTCTGAGGTATTTCAGAAACTGCTGATCTCCTGGGATTTTCACGCACAACCATCTCTTGGGTTTACAGAGAATGGTCCGGAAAAAGAAAAAAACATCCAGTGAGCGGCAGTCCTGTGGGCGGAATGCCTTGTTGATCCCAGAGGTAAAAGGAGAATGGGCAGACTGGTTCGAGCTGATAGAAAGGCAACAGGGGACTCAAATAGCCACCCTTAAAACCCAAGTTAGCCATAAGATCATCTCTGAACGCACCGTACGGCGAATTTGAGGCAGAAAGGGCTACAGCAGCAGAAGACCACACCGGGTTTCCACTCCTTTCAGCTAAGAACAGGAAACTGAGGCTCCAATTTGCCCAAGCTCATCGAAATTGGACAGTAAAGATTGGAAAAACGTTGCCTGGTCTGAATGAGTCTCGATTTCTGCTGCGACATTCGGTATGGTAGGGTCAGAATTTGGCGTCAAAAAACATGAAAGCATGGATCCATCCTGCCTTGTATCAAAAGGTTCAGGCTGGCGGTGGTGGTGCATGGTGTGGGGAATATTTTTCTTTGGGACTCTTTGGGCCCCTTGGTACCAATTGAGCATCGTTGCAACACCATGTTGGAATCTATGCCAGAAGAATTGAGGCAGTTCTGAAGGCAAAAGGGGGTCCAACCCGTTACTAGCATGGTGTACCTAATAAAGTGGCCGGTGAGTGTATATATATATATATATATATTTTTTTTTATACTTATGGTGGTGGGAATGCCTCTATAAAAGCTCCTAAGCAAACAAGAAAAAAAGTCCTGTATATGATTTTCACTTAAACCAGGATATACATAAGGTTGTAGAAACCTTAGAGAAAATATAATGATACCTATTTATGAAGGTCCACTCATTTCTGTGTAGTTACCATGTACATGTAAATACATCGGTCAACATTATGCTCTTATTCTGTGTTTTGACGGCGGTTCCTTTCTTCTAGATTTTTTCTCTATATCTTCATGAACATTTATTAGGGTATGTTCACACGGCGTTTTTTCACACTTATTTTGGAATGTAATATGCCGGTTAATACGTATCCAAAACTTCATGGCCTGCCATGTAAAATCTGCCTCTGGCAGTTCGCGGTGTTCCCTTGTTCAAATTATGCTCTTGCAAGCACTGAACTTGAAGGAGGAAACCACCGCGTTCTTGGCACGGACATGTGATTTAATCGTGTGACGTCCCCTTAGCGTTCCTGCAGGTTCAGGCCTAGAATTGAGCGACGCTATTTACCTATTGGCGGTAGATTTGCCATGAATGTAACTGGTCGGTGCCTCCATACAGGCTTTAGACCAACGTGATATCTTTCTACATTATACCAGCTGGGCAGCAAACAGGGATCCCATCCATGTTTTCACGCAATCCAGCTGGCAAAAGAAGCTTTCCCACAGATATGGTTTTATACGAATAGCGCACATGTGAAAAAGTGTGTTCATTGCTTTCACGCCAGGCAAGATGCCACACACAATGACAGGCCCTGCCAAGTTCTGAGCAAAGCCGTTCAAGGCCAAACTTACATAACCCTCAGACATGCCGTCACTTCAAGATAACTGCTGAAAATGGAGGCATTGTATTAAGTCGCTGAGCGCTTTCTGCTCCATCTTTAACATTCAGTACATGCCGTCCTTGATAGTCATACTCTGAAAACTGCAGGAGAACCCATGGCAGTAGCTGAGAGCCAGCAACCGTTATGGAGGCAAACATTTTTCCGGCCATTTAATGATGTACTGTTATTTGACCTTTTGTGCTGTCACACTGCATCAGCACCACACGCGAGAACACGTCTACAGTTTCCTGTGCTTGTCAGAAGGGGACAATTCTGATATTTAACCCAAAACCAACCAGCCTTCCAATAAAGTGGCTACTAAAGGTAGGGCTTTACAGGAGAGAAAAGTCAGTCCTGCGTAAGAGCTCCGTGATGGGATTATGAAGACCTCAATGAGTGCATGAGAACACCTCCAGACCCTCCTTCAACATACACAGGCCTATAGAGGATGCAAAGGAAGAAGGGGCCTGAAACAATACAGCAGTCATATATAAATAGTAACGGAGGGAAGAACTGAGCTTCTGTCCAAGTGTCCGTACTTGTATTTTTTTTTTTATAATTTATGAAGGGGTCAATGTGTGTGTGGAGGTCTTTGTTTATTTCCCAGACCACCCAATGTTCTACCACTCACTGGGTCACAGATGTTCACTGCTTCTTGGTCAACACGATAATGCTGGTCAAGACCAGGAATGATTATCCCACCTATATAAATTAAAGGGATTTTATTTTAAACACATTTTGTAGGAATTTTTGGTTATGTTTTTTTTTAATTTTTCCAGATAATTTTCAATATTTTTTAATAATTCCTTTTAAATCCTGCAGTTCTCACTTTGGCCACTAAGCCTATAATAGTCTGACACTTCCTGTTTTTTCGAATGCCTGTTTTATTATCAGTAAAAGCAGGGCTAAACTGAAAGGAGACACCAGTGTGTACAGAGAACACAGAATCCACCAGTCACAAGAGGAAATAGTCACAGCTCTCCCCTCCCTTCACAGTGAAAACTCTCCTATACAAGTCTATGGGACAGAAACGGTCTTAAGAATCCTATGGGCATGAAACTGCTGTAAAGTATCTCTCTGACTGCTGTTAAAGCCGTTGCAAGCAAGAATGTCTTCCCACAATCATATATAGAGAAATCTACAATCAGGAAATAAAAACGACAGAGGAAAAGCATATTGATCAGGGGCTTGATTTAATAAGTAAAATTAAAAATTATTTCCCCAGCCAACCACTTTAACCCCATACCACTGCAGTCAGTTTTGACCTCTAGGACAGAGCCCCATTCTTGAAATCTGACGTGTCACTATGTGGGCATAACTTTTTGATACTGTAACCTATCCATATGAGAGACTGTTTTCGCATGACATATTGTGCTTTAAGTTAGTAAGAAATTTCGGTCCATACAATCCTGGTTTATTTGTGAAAAATATCAAATTGTTGTGAATTTTGAAAATTGCCATTTTCAAAGTTCAAAAATTTCTGCAGGTAAGAAATAATTATTTGACAAAATAGTCTAACTAGCATCTAACATATATATACTTTATACTGTCATTTTGTAATTTTCTCTTACAACATTAGGGGGCTTTAAAATTTAGTAGTAATTTTTCACATTTTCAAGAACATTTACAACAGATTTTTTTTTTTTTTAGGGATCAGTCCAGTTCTGACGTGATTTTGAGGGGTTGTATGTTAGATACCCCCATAAATGACTCCATCTAAAAAAAAATGCACCCATTAAAGTATTTATAACATTGTTAAGGAAGTTTGTAAACCCTCTAGATGTTTCACAGAAATTAAAGCAAAGTGGAGGTGAAATTTCCAAATTTAATTTTTTTCCCCCAGAGTTCCAATTTTTATCGATTATTCACTGACACACAGTAGATAATAACATGGGAATACAACTCGATATCTATGCCTCCAATTCTGCCGTTTTAATAGATCTCCCATGTATGGCCCTAGTATATTATGATTCAACCCCAAGCCTCAGAATAGGAGGAGCACCTACTGGATTTTGGGGTCTCATTTTCATTAGGATATTTTTTAGAGGGCATTACAGGTTTGCAGGCACCCTGAGGTGCTAAAACTTAATAGACACCCCTAAAACCACCTAATTTTGGAAACTACACCCCTTACGGAATATATCTAGGAGTGTAGTGACTATAGTGACTCCACAGGTCAGGCTGTGAAAAAGGCTTTCTTTCAGTAGCTTTGGCTGAAAAGGTTTCATTTTCACAAGGAATCCTGGAAAAAAAAAAACTTTAAATTTCATTATGCAATTTCTCTCAAGTTCGGCAATACCCTATATATGTATGTAAACTGCTGTTCAGCGCATGGCAGGGCAAACAAGGGAGGGTGCACTATATGGAATGCAGATTTTGGTTGGTGCCATGTCGCATTTGAAAAGACCCAAAACTATTAAGACAGCTAAATCTTTACAGAAGTCAAACTGAGCAGTGAAAATGGAGAAAACCGCATTCCCACCTGTTTTTTGAACTCAATTTGTACAGCGTTTGCTGTGCAGAATAAATGACAATAACTTTACGGGTCGGTGCGATTACAACCCTATCATTTTTAATAGTTTATGTTTAACTTAATTAGGACAATTGGCTTATACCTCATGGGGGATTTTGCCTTCCTCTGGATCAACACTTTAGCACAATAGGCTGAACTGGATGGACGTCTGTCTTTTTTCAGCCTTACAAGCAAACTATGTAACCTTATTTTACACAATAGACATGTTTGCAAAAAATTGCGTTTTTATGTTGCCATAGTCCGACAGCCATAATTTTTCCGTACACGAAGCTATAAAAGAAAATATTTTTTGCAGAATGTTTTGACATTTTCATTGGTGCCATTTTGGGGTTCATATGATGCTTTGATCATTTTTTATCATGATTTTTGGGAGGCTGGATAACCAAACAGCAGCAATCCTGGTAGTGTTTATTTTAATTTTTTACAGCGGTCGCCATGGTGGTATAAATGATCTTCACTTTACTCAGCAAGCCGAAAAGATTTATATATTTATAGAATTTATATTTTTTGTAGTGTTTTACTGCTTTTATAAAAATCAAAAACCCTTTTTCGCATGGCCATAGTCTGAGTCATAGCTTTTTTATTTTTCTGTATACGGAACTATGCAGGGGCCTGTTTTTTTGCGGGATGAGCTAACGTTTTTATTGGTACCATTTTGGGGTAGAGGGAAGAAGGTAAGACTTTGTGTGCCCTTATACCTTTTTTTGGGAGACAGGATTAAGAAAATACTTTAATCCTAGTAGCGTTTTTTTGTTTTTTTGTTTTTTTTAACAGCGCTTACCATGCAGTACTTGTGACATGTTCATTTTACCCTATTGGTCAATAAGATTACGGCAATACACAATCTATGAAGTATTTTTTATGTTATAGCACCTAAAATGTCTTTACTGTGCAAAAGTACATTTATACATCGCTATTTTCTGATAGCCATAAGCTTTTTATTTTTCAGTACACGGCTGTGTAAGGGTTTTATTTTATTTATTTTTTTTGCAGGATGAACTGACATTTTCATTGGCATCACTTTAGCATTTATATGACTTTTTGATTGTAGGTTTCTGTCACATTTTCTTGGGCACGGCCAGGCTTAGTGACGTCACAGGCAACCCGCGAGCAACGGAGGGAGAAGAGAGGGGTGGAGGTGGTGGGGGGGAATGCAGAGAGAGCCCTCCCTTTTTCTGCCTTCCCCTTAGTTGCCGCTGTCTCAATTGACCAAAGCAGCTAAAAGGTTAATTGCCCGCCACTGTAATGAACTCCAGTCGTGGGTGACACAGCATAGGGCCAGTTATAACATACAGCTGGTTCCATGCTCCAATCGTGCAAGCACCGCTTGGGAGTTCACATGATCCTCATGATGTACCCATGAGTCAATTTGCGAGAACCCTTTCCCGTCTGTGACATATGGGTTTGTCAAATGTCGGTAAGTGGTTAAAGGAGATGGTTGGGCAAAAAATTAAAAAAAACATTTTCTCTGCTTGTTACTCAGAAATTCAGCATCAAATCATATAAACCTACATATCTCCAATTACATCCTTTAAGTAGGACTGCAAGAAGCCAACAGCACATTTCAAGAGAGATGTAGAAAATGTTTTGTCCACTGGACAACTCCTTGAACCTTTACGATATAAATAATAACTATAAAAGACAGCTAAAGGCTGTAGCTAAAAACAGTCTAAATAGAACAGGAAGCCAAAGCACTTGGTGGTGAGGCAAGGAGAAGGCTTTCACCCACACACCAGGTTTTCCATAGCACTTCCTGCCAAACAGAAAAATAAAATAAGAAAAAATTACACAAAATACATGTTAAAAGTCCTTTGTCATTCCAATCACTGATCTTAGCAGTCACATGCTGCACTTTGTGACATTCTTTGGCCAGAGCGGTGATATGTTGGTGATATGTCATTCTTTTAATGTTAAATACCAACAGAAGGGTTTGTCAAAGCACCAACACTAGAGAGGCAGGAATTTAAGGGATAAATAAATTGGTTTAGTTTGACAACGGCTTAAAACATGTTCAAAACTGCCACATCTTGTCTGGGGAACATGGGTCCTTGGTTCCTGTTAAATACCTACACATAGGGCAGATGAAACGTTTATCCCTAATGAAATGTATACACATACATTTTATATACACAATATATTATATATGTGTGTATGTATATATATATATATATATATATATATATATATATATTATATAATAATATATATATATACTATAATAATCTAACACACACACATATATACACACACCATTACGGGAAAAACATTTCATCTGGTCTTTTAAAACAGGACTGAAGCCGGCTTCTGAAGACATGATGAATCACTATATTGACAGCTCTGTGAAACTTCCTGCTTCTGAGGGTCCAACATGTAAGTCTGTACCATTTGTACACAATTCATACTGTTACTGTTATTCATATTGGGTGTTATTACACTAGCAGCAGTGCAATATGAATGTCTGTATGTTATGGAAGAGGAGGCTGAAAGCAACAGGTAAACCCTGTCAGGCAACTGTATCTGCTGCAGCGAATGGACAATGAGACACAAATCAACTCTGTACAAGCAGCTATTTTCTCAGCTCCTCCTGCAGAAATGGTATCTCTCACAGAAAAAAAATCTTACCAGATTGTGACCTCTGCCTGATCAAATGAAAGTAAAACCTGTGTCCCTGTAATACTGAGGTAAATCCTTTGATTTGCTAATGACATGTATTTGAGAAAATTCTTCTAATTTCATTAACTGTCATTTTTGTGTGGTGGTGATAGATATCTATTGGTACTGTGTGTCTGCTGTAAATGTATGAGCAGTATAAGGCCATGTTCACACGGCATGGGTTTTCGGCCAGTTTTTCAGCAGTTTGCTGTTTTTCAGACCGCCTGAAAAACCGGCCGAAAATTAGCACAATTGTGCTCTATGGAAAACCCGTGCAGCAGTCCCCACTGCACGGGTTTTCCGCCCGGAGGTTTTGTCGCCGGCGGTCCGGCGGCAAAACATTAAGCATGCACAATCTTCCGTCCGGTTTCCGGACGGAAGATGTGCTGCTCAATGGGAGGGCTGTTCTCCACTCATCGCGGAGAAAAGCCGTTCCCACCCGCGGCCGTGGGGACGGCCGCAAACCGGGACGAGTACCGGCCGGTATTTGTCCTGTGCCGTGTGAACGTGCCCTAACAGATAATACCCCGTTCAAGCAGAATTACTCATTGGTCTGATCCTGGTTTAACTAATACTTGGCAATTAACATAAATGTAACTGTTATCGAGATGCTAAAATTAGTGTTACAGATACACCACATGTTAATAAGGGTCATTCACATATGTTTAGCAACCTAATTTCCTTTCCTACTGCACAAAGAGTGCAAAAATGTCATCAGCTATGTCCTGCTCAGGCATAAAATCAATAGCCAGACAAGTGATCTGTGAAACCAGCCTTAAAAGCTATGGTTTAACAATTAGTTGCTTAAGAAAAAAAACAAAAAACTGTGGACCAACACCATGCAGCTATTCCTTCCAACAATCACATTGAACATGCTCAATCCTTCTCTCACCCAGCATAGTCTGTCTAGGGAGAATCAGGTGGTTTCCATGCACATGGAGCAGGTCCCCCCAAAATTGCCAGGTTAGGCTGACTATTGTCTAATGTGTACGACTCTGTTCACATGACGAGGATTTCTAGTCTGATTCCATTCAGATTCCGCCAAGAAAAACTCGTTGAGAAAATGGAAAGAAACCAATTCTCTCTGAACTCCACAGAAAGTACACATTGTTTATACGACGCGTATTTCCGGTCAGAATACGTAGAACGTGCTAATTCTTTGGTTGTATTCCCAGCGAAAAACGGGTGGAAATTTATTACTATGGCTAAAATCCTCATGCATCATGTGTACAAAAAACCTGCACGTGTATTTCATGTTTTCAACGCTTCCAAATCCATTAGGCATTAATTGGACTGCAAACTGCCTGGAAAACCAAATTCCACATGCAAAAAGAAAGCGATTTATTAAAAAATACTCAATAAAACCGCATTGGAGGACACAGTGTTCAACAGCAGAATCCACGCTTAAATTGTACTTACCATGTGAACGTCTTCTGTTGGTGGAGTGAAAGAGCATGCCAAGAGGGGCCTTAAATCTTCAAACAAAAAACATTGTTGGTCTGACCCCACCAGCCATCTTTGAATACACAATCTGTTTCCTATACATACTGCTAGCACTAACAATCATGTCATTAACTACTTATGAACAGTCAAAGGGGTTGCCTCACCATGTTGTTTCACAGAGCCACAAGCAGCTTCAGATTCATGCTGTGGGTGGTTCTATAGCAGTGATCAGCTACATATTCCCAGCTCTTTTAACTGCACTGACATGAAAGCAGCAGATCTTATCCTAACAGAGGGCTTTAGAGCTCAAAGTAAACAAGTAATTACTGTACTTTGTTAGGCTGTGTCTAAACAGCCAATTTATAATACCGTTAAAAATCCGCCGCACCTTGATTTTTGGCGAAGATTTGCGCTAAAAACCGCAGTCGGTTTTTGGATTTGCCATCAGCCCCATACATTGAATGTACTGGAATCAGATAGCAATCCGGCGAAAGATCTGACAGGTTTGAAAATCCACTGGCAGATTTCAAACCTGTTGTAAAAAAATCCATACTGTGTAGCCTACAGCACAGATGTTTTATTGCGGTCTATCGGGCACAAGTCAGCCGGATTTTTGGTGAATTTCTAAATTCTGAATCCACTGAGAATCCGACTTGTGTCGTGTAGGGATAGCCTTAAAGGGGTTTTGCCAGGACATGCCTTATCTGCTAAGAAGCAATTGTAAACAAGCCACGCTGAGCTAAGACAGAGAGAGACTGCCAGAGCACAGAGCCATGCATAAGGGATCGTGTGAAATGTTCACTCAAATAATCAAACTACAACTGGTGGATTCTGTATACAAAAGACAACACCTTTTCTCCACAGCAGCTTGAAAGCTTCTTCATGTTCTCTGTCATCAGATAAAGCAGGGATCTACTCAGATAATCACACTTCAACTAGTGGATTCCGTATACAAAAGACAACATATTTCTACCCGGTGCCTAGAAAACTTCTTTAGCTCCCTCTCATCAGATAAGAAGTGTTCTCTGCACAAGCCCGGCCAGCAGCTCTTGTCAGGTCGTATCTAATAGAAGCTTTGAAGTAACTAAGGGCAGGTAAGGCAGCCTGTAGCTCTCTCAGACTGCAATTTTTGTAATCACATATATTTAGAAAAGTGATTAAATACCCATTTTGGAGGATCCCACGTCAACATTACATCGTAGCAAAACCCCTTTAAAGATAACACACACTGTTCTCAAGCTGCCAACATCCTGTGTGCTGATGTCCCTGCTATCAGATAAGACAAAGAGACGCAAGAGAAGGGAAGAGCAAGTTGGTAACCTAAAGAAACCTGTGTGCACTCAGAGCAGATAAAATCTCTTTTGCCTCAACAAAGCAAAATAAACAAAGCAATGTATTTACAGGAAAAAGGTCTTCATTTACCATTCCAAAGATGTTGAAAGCTAATTCTCGTAGCGAGACAACTCCTTTAATACTAGTCAAAATTAAAAACAGTTCTATAAAATTGCTAATATCCACTTTATATACCAAGGCACCCCCATTAGAGGAGAAGAGTCCACATTTTACGAACCAACTGCCTAGACAAATAGAACCACCCCTTTTACTACAACTAATGAAAATGCAACCAATCAGTGCTTCATTTTAATTTTTCCATAGCAGTTTATGAAATAAATGCGTAGCTTTGATTGGTTGCCAAAGGCAACAAAGACCTTCTTGATTTATAACTGAGGCCCACAGGTTTTGATCCAAAGTCAGAAGTGGATGGAGCAAGGAGGATAGGTGTAAATCCTTCCTAGTTATCTTTCCCATTTAGAAAAAACTGTAGCATTTAAAAAAAAAAAAAAAAGTGTAAAATCCACCTTATTGGGACACTAAACAGGACTCGCCAGGCTTAAAATCCTGATGTCCATCAGGAGTCCCCTTGTTATTTTCATGTGGCTCCTCTGCGCACTGTGTCAACATCAGCATTATTTCCTTTTATATGGAAGGGTCTGAACTGGTAGAGCTCTATCGCCATATAAATAGAAAATAGGGAGCACTTCCTGATGATTATTCTCGCTTGAAATATTTGGCCAGAACCTATGAAGAGTCTCTTCATGAGTAGTTGAAGACTAGAAAGGCCAACATGAAATTGTGACTCTGCACTATAAAACCTCCCATCTGGCCCAACAACTAGCACCGTCTACTAACATCCACAACATTTTACACACAAACAGAGGAATGCTATCATTTCATTTCAACAGAGGTCAGGAGAGCAGACTCCTTGTGAGGAAGAGCAGAGACTGCATGGTGACAAGTTGCTTTAAAAAATTAAGTTCTTCCCGGTACTCGTCCCCGGCGCTGCCACCATCCGCCACCGATCGTTAGGCAGTGTTCACACGGCTTATTCAAGCCGTAATTGCGGGACGGATTTCACCTGCAGTTACGGCTTGAATAAGGGGCGGGGGCGCGGCGGAGGAGCTGCCCGCCGGCCCCATAGACAGTGCATTATTTACGGCGCGTACACGCCGTAAATAATGTGCATGTCACTTTCTCCCCCCCGCGGCGGATTCGCCGAGCAGGGAGGAGCAGCGGAATCCACAGTTCTCTATGAGAACTGTGGATTACCGTAGTTACTGGGACGGATTGGAGCCGTACTGCAGCGCAAATACGCCGTGTGACCGAGGCCTTAGGGTCCTAAGACGATACTCATCACTGAGGTATTAGCTTAGGACCTTGATGATGTCAGCAGGGGCCGGGACTAACCATGTGCATCCTTCGGAGGCACATACAGTTACAGGCTTCTATGGAGCAGAGAGCGAAGGCTCCCCGCTCCATAGAGTACAAAGCACAGGCGGCGTGAGTGTCATCACGCTGCCTGAAGTGATAGTGTCAGGGAGCGGGGAAAGGCAAGTCCTATTAGTTTTTTATTTTTAATTAGCCCTATGGACGTGCAGGGGAACCTATAAGCTACATATACATGTGCAGGGGCACCTATAAGCTACTTATACATGTGCAGGGGCACCTATAAGCTACTTATACATGTGCAGGGGCACCTATAAGCTATAACCGATACACCTACCTCCTGAGAGACATATAAACTATATATCCACCTACTGGCGGACATATAACTTGCAGGGGGACCCTATTACCTACATTGGGGGACATATAACTTACTGTGTGTGATGTGCTAATAGTCGTTAAGCCAGTTGTTAAGGCCTCAAGTTGATGGGTAAGAACTTAGCAATCGACTCCGGGGACTACCCGGTATGTCAACTTGATGCAGATTTTTAAAATGCGGATTGATGCGCCTACAGGGAAAAATTCAGCAAATTGCAAGGAACACGGGCCCTTTAAAAGGGGTGCCTCCCCTTTGACTTTAATGAGATAAAGGTTTTTCCTTTTATAGCCCAAAAGGGCAGGGGTTCCATCTTGGGGAACCCACTAATTTTGGGGAAATTAAGCCCCCCAAAAGCTTTTGTGAAAAAAAGGAGAGCCAATAGCGTTGGTGCACAACTATCCATTTGTTTAATGGGCGTTCCGAGTGCGACCAAGCCACCTACATCGATCAGACCTTAATGGCATTGCGTATCGATACGTCATCTTAGTCTATGAGAACATCCATAAACCCATTTTGGAAGGGGGTTCTTTCTCTGTCTTTACCTGCTTCAAGAAAATTTTTTGGCACATGTTTTAGGAATACCTAAAGGGAAGGAATACCCCTTTTAACGGGTTTACATTTTAATTATGGGGAACCCCTGACTGAATATTGTTGATGAATAGATAAAGGTTGAGCAACATGGGAGAGTTTCAGGAGATGCACAGCATGGTGTTATGTCTAATACCAATCCTGTCAATAACTAACCACTCCTGAGAACCCTAACTTACAACAATCCATCCATAATTGCTTAAAATCAATGCAACACACCATTACAGGTTATCTTCACGCCAAAAAAAAAACCAATATAGCCAGGCATGAAGGACTACAAAACAAACACCTATGCTGTGACAAATATCTTTGCGTCTTCGCTTTCATACTTTTTCCCTCTTGAAGATTTAAGTAGTGTCTAATTCAGACACATTAATGTCTCTTAAGGACTGCACCAAAGCAGCACTCACAGCAAGCCATTTATGACCACTGTAATTTAGACCTGCATTTGTAGTCGCAAAGGTGAGAGTCTCCCATTAAAAATATCAGCGTTCATTAAAGTTGCTACCCCTTGAGCAGTCCATTAGTGTAGAAATCACTATCCCTGAACACCGTGACTGCATGGGTCCTTTTATTGTCTTTTAAATGCCCCCATTTTCCAGTAAGGCCTGTTAAAAAAAAAATTACTGTCGGGATGAAAAAAAAGGGGAAACAAAACCCTTCTAAATAATTTTTTTAAAAAAAGTTGTCCCTGAAAGGGGTTATACACGGGGAGCCAAAAAAATTTAAAAATTCTGAAAAAGGGTTATGAGAAAAAACCCTGGTTTTTTATTTCTTTTAAAATTTCGGGGGGCCCAATGAAAAAAGGGCCCAGTTTCTTGTAAGGTTTAATGGGCTGGGAAGCTTGTAAAAAAAGGGGAAAAAAAATTTCCCCATTTAATTAAAAAGAATTTTGGAAAGGGTTTTTTCCTTGACAAACCCAGCAAATTTTTGGGGAACTGCTAGGAACTTCTTGTTTTAGGGTTCCCTCCAAATAATTTGGGTTTGCCCCTTTCCCAGTGTTTCCCCCAAAGGGGGGCTTTAAGGGGCAAAACCAAAAAAAAATGGTTCCCAAGGAAGGGAAACTTATTTAAAAAAACCGGGGCCAAAATTTTTATAGCTTGGTTCCCTGGTCGGTTGTCTAGCACGTAGACTAGGCTGGGGTAAAAAATTTTTGGGGAATTTGAATCTGCGTGGACCCCCTTGGGTTTGGGCCTCTCCCCCCCCCTTTTAAAAGGAGCTTGGAGCTGTGGGCATTCATCATGGTTTTCCACAGGGCATGGGTTTAAATGAACGGTCTCAGTGTGTGATGTAGTCAAAAGACGGACACTTCTTTGCCTTTCTGTGACTCATCCAGCCTTTCTTTATCTCATCAACACACTTTGACACTCGAAGTTCAGTGGCCACTTCCGTCTGAAAGCATCCTGCTTGAAACCTTGCAATGGTGAGACACCATTAGGTGTGGTCTTGGTTTCATGGTGTCAAAAAGGAACACCGAGAGGCGACGAAACCAATTTTTTCCCCCAAAAAGTATTCATTAAATCAAAACCCCCCCAATTTGATTTTGCCATTTTTCCCTTTTTGGATCAGAAATTTGCAAAAGGTACTGAAACAGTGAACAGTATTACATGTGCGTTCTAAAGTTAAAAGATGGTCTCATTTAGTTCTTTTAAAAAAAAAATTAATGTATATATTATATTATATTCATCCTGAAATTTCAACCAAAAGCCAATTTTTCTATTTTTGCAAGTAAGTAATATAAAACAAAGTAAAAATGATTGTTATCCTCCCTTTTTGCGAAATTTCTATTTAAAAAAGAAAGACTGCCCAAGTGAAATTTCAAGTACTTTGCCTGTCCAGTACTTAGCAGAATATAGGAGCGGGCAGTATGTAAAGAGATCAACTGCCTGTTAACAGACCACAGGAAGAATCCACTAAGTACACTATTCGAACTGCACATAATGCAATCCCAAGGCACATATATTCTATTTAAAAATACTTGCAACAGCAAATCTAACACTGTTTAGTTTTGCAAAGAGACATATATGTATCCTAGTGGGGAAAGCACTGATAAGTAATGTATTGATTGAGTGTGATGCACAACTACAAGAGCTACCTGTCCCTCATGGGTCTCTACTCCACAAACCTAAGCTTTCATCAATATTTGTGAATGATTTACCATTATATGTGCCGCATTTCATTACCATCAGAGAGGCCAAGGCTACAGCAGATAAAATCATTAGCAGAACGTCTTGCTCCCCTCCACCTCGGCTCGGGAACACTCTTAGAAATTGATCATGGGGAAGATTATTACATTCTATTTGAAAGAAACCTACACTTTGAAGTGCTGAACTGGGATCATAAATCCACAGCACATTTTCATGTAAAACAAAAAGCAGTAGGAAATGAAAATGTTAAATGTATAGTACTTCATCAACAGATTTATGGTGTGCCCACTCAGAGTTACAGCAAAATATACAAGCTGCACTAGTAATTATGCTCGATTGTGGTCCCCTTCAGTTTATAAATCACCTGAAATGTGGCTGTGAAGTGTTCAGGGAAAGAAACGCTCAAAGAACATAAAAGAAAAAAACACAAAGAATAAAACAAGATAAATGAATAGGTATAAGAACGTACAGCTAGAAATCCATTACAAGGAACGTCCAGGATTTGAACATATTTCAACGAGCAAAGGCAAATTTTCATTAAAAAACCCCCCAAACAATCCATACTACACTGTGCTGACTATATACAATTCACATTGACAAGAAGCAAGATAATCAGTTGGTCAGTGGAGTTAACTCTGCTAACAAATCAGTGGAGGCATGTCATGTTCTCATCAGTAGGGTGGTCCATGAGCTAGGACCCCAATGATTACCTGAAATATAGGTGAGCAAGAGCTCTCAGGATATCTCTGCATCTCTGGCTTAAAGGGGTTGTCTCACTACATAGATTCATCTTACCTCAGTCCTGTTTTCTTGATCTCATTTTTAATTCAGGGGTGTGTTTACTGGCTTCTACTAGGCTGCAGTAGATGCCAGGTCTGTAGCTATAGCAACCAGCATTGGCAGCTTATCAGAGAGATTGAACAGGTCTGTAGCTATAGCGACCTGAGGAGCTGAATCAGGCCATACAAGAGGGGATATTTAGGAATAGGTAGGACACTGTTAATGAACACATATTGCAAAGTGACTTGTTTTTGCAAGATCTTTAACATAAAAAGCAATCCTTGTAGTGAGACAACCCCTTTAAAATGTTAAAAAGTGCAACCGCAGACTTGAGTATGTACAAGTGCACGACAACTGAAAAGTAAGAAACTTACACGCACTGGAATTCTCAAAAACTTCTATGTACACCGCAGCCATTTTTACTACACTATGCCAAAGGGCAGAAAGGTTTGTAAGCGACGACGTTACTTGTGTTGAGATTATAGCTGGGAGCTACAGAAGATTTACTGCTCTCTTTTCTTCTGATAATAGCCAGAAGGAATGAAAAAGATCTTCTACCTATAAGACGAGAAAAGTCCGACAATTAGGGTAGGTTCACACGGCATAATTGCAAGGCGTAATTACATCCCGCAATTAGGCTGTGTGTTTGGGAGCTCGCGCCGATGAATGCGAGCGCCCACCCGCTGGCCCCATAGACCTGTATTACTCACGGCGCATAAATGCCGTGAATAATTGACATGTCACTTATCTCCTCCCGCGGCATATTGCACAAGCGGGAAGAGGAGGCGTAATCCATAGTTCTCAATGAGAACTGTGGATTACCGTAATGACTGGGACGCATTTCACCTGTAACTAAGCGCAGAACGTGGCAAAATATGGACCGTAAGCACCCCATTTTAACCCATGTGAACATAGCCTAAGGTCGCATACAAATTAACCGAACAAAAAAAAAAGACCCCTCTCTAGTCTGTTGGGAATCTCCAAAAAGTGACAACCAATAGTCAACCAAACAGATGCAAGTAGAAAAAATAGAAAAAAAAATAAAATAAAAACTCTTAATAAAGAAAAAATATATACAATGTAGGTGTCAAATCGTAAACAGACAACAAAAAGGTAAATAAAATACATAAAAGACCCAAATAATATAAAAAACTGGTGGGTATATCAAACTAAGGAAAAAAATAAGAATGTTTTATGTATGACAACGAAAGTGGAAAAATTTCGGAGAGAAACCAATAAATTGGTCAGTGTGAGGGTTTACTTGCCATTCAGACCTCAGACTGTTTTGCATAAAGCAATGGCTTATGGGAAAAGAGCTGAGGAGCTCTACAGCGCACTCTATTGGATGTAGTTATTCTCCGTTCACATGTAGCTCGCAGCAGCCTAGCGATGTGAAAGGGATTTGAGCCAAACTAGTTACGTTCAACTACAGACAGCTGTTTCGGGTATTTGCCACTGTCAGTGCAGTGTAGAACTTACTGGTTGGCTGGGTGAGAGGCAAGAGTGGCTTCGGAAGGGGAAAAGTCTCTCCTTGAGGAGAGGAACCAATAAATTGGTGGGTGTGAGGGTCTACTTGCCATTCAGACCTCACTGACTGTTTTGCAAATATAACTCTCCACAACTTATAGTGCTAAACCCAAAAGTGACATACTGGGATGAACTTAAAAAAGCAAAGAATCACAAAACAGAGAAAAAAAAAAAAGTGACGTAGTCTGAGAATAGTCCCCGGTTATGTCCGACGTGTTTTGTTACCTGACTCGCAGATTCATCTGGGGCAATGATCAGGGTGCTGCCCCTTCTCCTCAAAACCAACTCCCAACCGATCAGAATAAGACAGGTCATCAGTAAATGCCAGCCAATAGGATGCAAACATCATTAGCCACATGGGCATGCTTTTGACACACAAGTCGCATGACGAAGGAAATAATGAAACCGTATTTCATGAATAATCAAATGACCATAGTAATCGAAAACACTATTCATATTACTCATCATAAACATAAAATGTGACTAAATACCGGAAATATAAAGACTGTAAACCGCATGTGCAGGAAACTTGAGATGGAATAGTTGACTGTAAACCTGACTGCAGGAAAATGGCCACCAAACTGGAAGGCAAAATCCTCCAAAATAAATAAAAATGCGAGTCTGGCAACAAAAAAGTACTACACGCTGGACAAATACTGAAATTACACGGAATTGTGTAACGTATACAAAGAATCCTACAGAATAAATAGTAGAGTGTAAACTTGGCTTTAAAAAAAAAATGGCCACTGGACAGGAAGAGAGGATTGTAAAGACAGAGCATGCGCTAAAGCAACATGTACAAGTTATGGAGTATAAAACCACAAGAACACACAAACTGAACAATTAAAGATGCAAAAAATAATAAAAGTGCAATAAGTTAAAAAAAAAAAAAAATAAGCAAATCAAGCAATTTCTAAGGCCGGCCCGTAGCATGCTACAAGCCGATGTCACAGAACAGGGAGTTGGCCGTGCTTGTGCTCTCTGGTCATTTCTATGGGAGCTCCCATTATAGCAGAACAGGACTTGTCAAATTTAATCGGAACGCCATACATAAGAATGGGGAATTCACAGTTCTCGGATTTTGCCTTGAGCGAGCATCAGAAATATTTTACATGTTGGCAAAAAACACACCTAGGGGCCCATTTACGTATACCAAGAACAAAGTTAAAAAAATGCTAAAAAGAAACTGATGACCACGCTGCTCCCAGAGTCCGTTACGAAGCACGCTTTATGTTTGGTGGTGTTCGCTGTAACATCCGACGTGGCATGTGCACTAATTTTTCATCAACTGTGTCCGACAGCAAAAACAACTGTACTCTTCCTTGACACAAGAGATGTCCTTCCAAGATACCTCCAGTTACATACATTTATATATGGGATGGTACTGATCGAATCAGTTTGGTGACATTTATTCAATAGAGGACTTTGGATACACATGACAATGGTCACATTGGACAACTACAATAACCCGCAGTGATCTTAAATGAAGCAGAGGGCTACCTTTCCTCTTTAAGGGGTAAAGTTTTGCCTTAAGAACACAGACTAGTATATGGAGACTTCCATACCATGCAATGCTCTGTGGAAAATATGCAAAAAAGTTTAGGAGAAGAGAGCCAACGTCTCTGGTGCCACCTATGGGAAGTAGCGTACCCTGCAGTCACCGATTCTACACCAGTAAGGCACTCTGTTCTCATTTTCTACTTCTTGAGATGTTACTGGGGATTTAAGCCAATCCAGTAGCTCATTTAAACTTAGAAGCCTCCCATCTACCACTTATGCACCTATATCCATTCAGAGGACGTTACTTGTAGCTAGAGGACTGCGGTTACTGTAAAGTGGGTAAAGAAAGTCTAATCCCTGCTCTGAGGTGCATTTTTTGCTATTGGTCAAAAAAGATAGAGAACAATTGCCTACCGAAAACCTAAATGAAATAGTAAAGAAAAAAAATATATATAATGGAGATACTTCATATTACCTACTAGAGGTCAGATGGAGCACATTATGCTTTTACGAAGTGAAAGTACATGCACAAGAAAATAAAGGGAACACTAAAATACCACCTCCTAGATCTCAATGAATGAAATATTCCAGTTGCAATTCCTTATTCATTACATAGTGGAATGCATTGGGAACAAAATCAAAATGAATATCCCATAGAGGTCTGGATTTGGAATGATAATCTAAATCAAAGTGGAAAATCAAATGTCAGGCTGATCCAAATTCAGTGGAAAGGACTCAAGACAAGGAAATGAGGCTCAGTGGTGTGTATGGCCTCCACGTGCCTGTATGACATCCCTACACTGCCTGGGCATGCTCCTGATGAGGTTGCAGATCTTCTCCTGAGGGATCTCCTTGCAGACCTGGATTAAAGCATCAGTCAACTCCTGGACAATCTGTGGTGCAACGTGGATGGAACGAGACATGATGTCCCAGATTGGATTGGATCAATTGGATTCAGCCCTGGGGAACAGGCAGGCCATAGCATCAATGCCTTCATCATGCAGGAACTGCTGACACACTTCAGCCACGAGGCCTAGTATTGTCATGCATCAGATGAAACCCAGGGCCCACTTCACATGTATATGGTCTCATAATGGTATCTAATGACAGTCAGGGTACCTATGGCTAGCACACTGAGGGCTGTGAGGCCCTGCAGAGAAATGCCTTCCCACACTATTACTGACCCACTGCCAAACCGGTCATGCTGGAGGATGTTGCAGGCAGAACATTCTCCACCGCGTCTCCAGACTTTGTCACACCTGCTCAGTGGGAACCTGCCCTCTTCCATGTAGAGCACAGGGCACCAATATTGAATCTGAAAAATCTTGTTGTTCTCTGGAAAACGTCAATCACCCTGCACGGTGTTGGGCTGTAAGCACAACACAAACTTGTGGACATTGAGCCCTTATACCACCCTCATGGAGTCTGTTACTGACAGTTTGAGCAGACATTTATTTTAGTGGTTATTTTGCAGGGCTCTAGCACTGCTCCTTTTGTTCCTCATTGCACAAAGGAGGTGGTAGCGGTCCTGCTGCTGGGTAGTTGCACTCCTATGGCCCCAGCCACTTCTCCTGGTGTACTGGCCTGTCTCCGGGTATCTGCTCCATTCTTAGGGCACTGTGCTGACAGACACCACTAATCTTGCTACAGCTCACATTGATGTGGTCACCACCTGCAGCACCACTGCTTTATAGGGGTTGTCTTGCTAATTGCTTATTTCCACCTGTTGTCTGTTCTATTTGTACAACAGCAGGAGAAATTGCTTCACAATCAGTGTTGATTCAAAACTAAACAGGTTGATTTCACAGAAGTGTGATTGACTTGCAGTTACATTGTGTTGTTTAAGTGCTCCCTTTAGTTTTTGAGTATTGTACATAATTATTCTATATTCAAAGCTAACACAGATTAATAAACCAGTGACTGAAAAGTGACAGTTACTTAGCGATGAGTAATGTCAATTAAAGGGGAAAAAAAACGAAGAAGTAGGTGGATTTACATATGCTCACTGTTCCTGATCAGTTGGTGCTCACCAGATTCCCTTAGCAAATAACACTAAACACTTGAGCATCTCTGCTCTCAAGAATGGTTCTAGCCTGCTGTGATTATGTACAGACATCAAGAGGGGCGAACATAGACAACCATTACATGACTTTGCACCAATAACCATTTGTATTGCTTTTATGAACACAGCGATCAAAACGCAGCTATCAACGCGTTCTCATAAAGCGCAGGGGGAGGCGGCCCTCAGCCGGCCCCATTCACTTCCATCATCCCTGCTGCGTATATACTGGAGAGAAGTGACATGTAACTTCTTTCTGCCGGCATTCAATACGCGGCGGGGAAGACGGCAGGTAATCATAGCTCTAAGAGAGCTATGATTGCCGTGATTAGACGTATTTCCGGGCGCATTGCAGCGCAATTACGCTCCAAAATATGTCCTAAAAGACACTGTGTGAACATAGCCCAACAGCAAAAGATGGTGACATGTGGTTAAAGCTTTGAGTTCCGTTCCTGTGCTCCTGTCCGCTAAAGGGGTGTTCTCACTACAAAGTTTACATACATTGGTCAATACATTTAATGTTACCCATGAGATACATTTTATGTGCTCTGAATGCACACAGGTTACCTGGCTGACCATAAATTTGTTAGCAGATTAAGTGATTAGCAGATTAGAGCAGAGAGCTTACAGCAAGGAGTGACTTCACCCCATGGACGTACAGCTTCAGAGCAAACTAAATTATCTTTTACAAAATTACAGATAAGCCATTGTTTTCAGTCCTCACAGCACATGTACCTTTTTACTGAAGAGGTAAAATTCCCTGCACTTGTCAGTGTAACGGCTCAGCTACTTACAGAGATTCTAAATGGGCTGTGGATGGTTCTATTGCAGTGATTAGCAGGAGGAGACAGTGCTTGTAAAACTGCTTGTGACTCAGTAAAACAGCTGTATGGGAAAACCCCTTTAAGGTAGTTTGTATCCAGAAGAAATCTTTCCTCCTCAGCATGAGGCAACAGCAAATGGTTGCTCAACATTCATGCGTGATCAGTGCAATGGTCTAATCTCAATGAAGTCATTTATATCCAGCCTCCTCTTGAGTAATCCCAAAAGTTTCCTTAAACCATGCTCTGAAATTTACAGAATAAGGGTATGTTCAAATGATGCACTGCGGTGTGTACAGAAGCCCGCCAGCCCCATTGACATTCAGTACCCGAGGCGCATATTCGTCGCCAATAATTGACATGTCACTTATCTCCCCCGCATACAATACAATCGTATTGTACGAGTAAGTTCGGCGCGGAAATTATGCCGTGTGAACATACCCTAAAGGTCACACCACTGGAAACAGCACGTCCGTCACTAGCTTGTGCTGTCCTCAAGGACCGCATAACCTATGCGACAGGATCTCTTTACTGCACTCTTGGTCTCCATATCCATTAGCTCAGTGTAGGAGAACAGATACCAGGCAGCAACAAAAGTGTTTTAAGAGCTCCAAAAAGCTCTTGGATTGAAATCATTGGTTGAGATTGATTTCTCTACAAGAGGGGTGTTCAGAATTGCACATAAGAGCCAAATCTACAATGAGAACAGTTAGATAAGCAGCCCAAAAGGAGGATATTCTTCCAATACATGTAGCGACAGTTCTAACAAAACTGTCTTCTTAGGCATGGTTCACACGGCTTATTCAAGCCACAATTGCGGGACGGATTTCGCCTGCAATTTTGGCTTGAGTACGGGGCGGGGGCGCTGCCGCAGCCCCTAGCTCATTTCCACGGTGAGTATCCGCTGGGATATGAACATGCATTATCTCCACTTGGGTATTGCGAGCGGGGAGGAAGACGGATCCATGTTCTTAGAGGACTGTGGAGTACCGTAATGGCTGGCACGGATTCCAGCCGTATTGCAGCGCAGTACGGTGCGTAATACGGCTGCAATCCGTGCCCAAAATAAGCCGTGTGAAGTACATACAAACTGAGGAGAATGCACCAACACAGACCATATGTAGTTTGTTTAAATAGATATGAACCACTTGCTGACTGGCAAAATTTTTATTTTTAATATATACAGCTTTAAACGCAATAATGCTCAGTTATTCTACTAATTATTTTTTTTGCCTTTTTTCCCCATGATATGTAAGGCTTTATTTTTATGTGATTTCTACACATTTTTTTATGATTTTGTGATTTCTACACATCTTTTAACCCTTTACTGACATGAGAATGTTACACTGCCGCTAAGGACGTATGGAGCGGGCTCACGTGCTGATAAATACAGTTGAAAACCACTGCTCGCAGCAGGGATCAGAGCCGACTCTTTGGGTGCCGCAGCAATTGCGGCATCTAAATTAATGCTGCTCTCTCTCAAATCAGCACCCCTGCAACAAGATTGTTGCCATGACAAAGTTTTTAAAATAAAAAATATTAAAAAGGTCAAAATACTTTTTGCCATTTTACAAAAAGAAAAATTACATGTAATTAGTATTGCTAGGTCTGCAAAAGTCCGATATATTGAAATATATGATCATTCATCCAGTACACTGGACACCATAGAAGACAAAAAAAATTAAAAATGTCAAAACTGTATTTTTTGGGTCATTTCAAGTCTCCAGAAATTTGGAATAGAAAGTTGTCAAAACAGTTGCATGTATCCCAAAAGAATACCAATAAAAACTAAACTTTGCTGCGAAATAACAATTCTGGATCATCTTCTCTTATCTGTTTAGGTGTTCCCCTGTTATTCCTCCTAGACAGGTAATACTGAACCTGTAGCTGAGAGTTACAAATTAGTGGTCTGTCCCTGTACAGTCCTACAATGTCCAAATCTGTGCTAACAGATTTCATGATTGCCGAAAGCTGGAATGGTAACACCCAGATTCAGTAATACATTCCTAGAAGTAGTAACAGAGGGACAGCACAACACACAGTTATAAGAGGAGATGCTCCAGAATTGTCACAGGTAACACAAGGACTTACTAAGACAGGTAGGAAAGGTCACAGGCTCTCTTTACTTCTTTTAAAGCTTACTCAGGTTCCACCACTTGTAACTACTCTATGGTGATCAGTACCTACTGAACAGGTTCAGCTCTATATTCATCAGCTAAGATCATCCCTTTAAAAAGCATGGCAATGAGTGTGTGTGTGGGGGGTGGTGGTGCGTCAGCGGGGTGGTGGGGGAAGAGATTCCTTTGGCACATTGTTCTGGATCCAGCATTAGATGCATGGACTATAGTCTTTGGTGCAGTTGGGTTAAAGGGATGGTTATTTATTCCAATTTAAGTGGAGTGTGTTTCAGGCTCTTTACTACCCATATAAAGCTAATTACAAGTATATACTAGAAGTAGTCTTAATCTAGGTATGCCTTTATTTTGTGACAATGACTTGTCTTACACATATAATAGGGTAATTTCTAGTGTGCTGGATGATGGTTATATTTGTGACACTGTAGGGCATCAATTGAGTGGTATAGAGAGTCTAAATTGTTATTTTGTTGTATCGGCTCTACCAGAGTAAGTATAGTTTTATGGATGGATTTTTGTAGGGTTGAGCTTGTTGCACTGGTACTAAGGAAGTGGGCGCAAGCACAGTATGCATTCGAGTCAACAGGTGCTGTGAATACTTAGGCCCAGTGGTGTGTGAGTTAGATCATGTGTGTGATTATGTTATCACTGCCCTGGACCCGTGTAGTTGATAGGTTTAGACCAGGAGTCCCCAACTCCGGTCCTCAAGACCCACCAACAGGTCAGGTTTTTCAGGATTTCCTCAGTATTGCACAGGTGTTTGTCAGTGCATCCGTGCGAGATCCTGAAAACATGACCTGTTGGGGGGTCTTGAGAGCTGGAGGCAAGAAACACTGGTTTAGACGCTGAGGCTCAGGGTGAGGTGTTCTTCGCCACTCGATGGGGACTGGTAGGTAGAGATGTCACTCATTGTTATGCACAGGTGAATTTTGGGGATCATCATCTCTGCTGCATGTGATATGTTGCTTTGTCTGTCTTAGTAAGAAGTGCTGAATGGTGCTTGGTTAATTGATACACACATGCTGAATCTATTTAGATCCGATTGCATCATGGCACTTTTAGGATAAGTTCACACGGCTGTTTTGGACGCTGTTTTTAGATTATTTCCACGTCCAAAAAGCTTCCCAAATGCTCCCAGCTCATTTTCATTGATTCCTATGTAAAGGGCATTGTAGTTCAAAATCTGCATTTTTGAATGTGGTTTTGTCGCACATTTTCTGTGGTTTTTTTGGATGCTGAAAACGTAGCGTCATGTTAATTCTTAAAGTGTCTCCAACACTGAAAATCCCCTAGGGAATCAATTGAGAGCTTCAAAACCTCGTAGAAAACCTCGATGTAGTTTTGGGCACAGTTGTGGACACGGTTTGTAAAGTTGTAAAGTTGTGGGCTGGTCAAGATAAAACTGTGCTGAAAATCGTGTCAAAACCGCAGCAAAAACCCCGCCTAAAACGCACATAAGGGTAAGTTCACTTGGCGCAGTGCTGGAATACACGGGGTGTTTTTGAAGTACTTCTAAAAACGCTCTGTGCTGCCTCTCAGACATTCGTTTTTCCCGGCAGGGGAAAACGGCAGGTAATCATTGATCTCAATGAGAGCTATGAATTACTAGATTTGCGGTCCATACTTCAGGCATATTGCAGCGCAATTACACCCCGAAATATGGACCACAAATACACTAGGTGAACATACCCTAAAACGCGTGTCTCAAACACATTGTCAAAACCTCTTCTGAAGAAGTGTGTTTCAGGTGAAGTTTTAATGCTGTTCTGGATGCTGAAAAATCAGTGTCCAAATCAGCTGTGTGAACATGCCCTTATGCCTGACAAAGGCTTCTTTGTAGGCTGAAACATTGCACTCTGTAATACATACACGCTGCAAATAAAACAAGTGGATATTTCTGAAGATGCTGGTGCTCATGGACTTTTTTTTTTTACTTTTTGGCACTATCTTATAAGGGGGAAGGAAGTTTGGTCAGAGGAACAGGTCAGAACAAACATGGCCAGTCGTTGGACTTAATGTCAATGGCATATTAATGAATTGGCTATCACAGTGTCTCACTACAGGGATTGCTTTTTATGTTAAAGATCTTGAAAAAACAAGTCACTTTGCAATATGTGTCCATTAACAGTGTCCTACCTATTCTGAGATATCCCCTCTTGTATGGGCTGCGTCAGCTCCTCAGGTCGCTATAGCTACAGACCTGTTCGATCTCTCATGATAGCCTGCCAACACTGGTTGCTATAGCTACAGACCTGGCTTCTACTGCAGCCTAGTAGAAGCTAGTAAACACGCCCCTGGATTCAAACTGAAACTAAGAAAACAGGACTGAGGTAAGATGAATCAATGTAGTGAGACAACCCCTTTAAGCATTACTAGTGAAGACTACCTAGGTTACATATGGGGACCATATTTATTCCATATAACTGGTGCCCCTGTATTAGATGTAAATCAGAGCAGAGTGATACATGTGGTCCCAGATCAAGGGGCAGGTTCTGTATGACAGGAGGTCTGTCACCAGTACATTTCCTCTGCAGACATCCTAGCTCCGTCATTGCCCGACTGACATTCAAAACTGTGCAACTAGCGGAAAAAAGATGTCGAGCCGTCCTTTTCAATCTACCACAAGCACGACTTCCTCAAGTAGCAATGACCTCAATCAAATGATTAATTACATAATATTACATTAATTGAAAACTTAGCAGAATTTCAGATGCTTTCATTCTTCCCGAATATCATTCTGTCTTAGAACAGTCGATTAAGCTGTTCATCAAAGGTGAGTAGGCAAGGTCAACAAGGCCGTACCTCTTCAGCTATTCATTACCTATTCTCTATGGTAATTAATAATGCCAACATTTGCATAAATCACAATCCCTCTGATTGTACGCTTTTCCAGAGAGGAGGGGAGATTTATGTCTGCAACTGTTTGATTTTACTTCAGAAACTCACTCCAAATCTCCTTACAACGTCCTAGGAAACAGAACATGTCCTGCATACACAGGCACTGCCATCCATGTTATCGGGGAAAAGTACAAGCGTCTACAGTTTTTCCACTGCTCCATGTTACTCCTCACACTTTTTATGCTTCCTGTTAGTGAATGGAAACTTCTACAAAATCCAAGAGTGAATAATTGGGTTTCCTTAAAGGAATTTTGCCACAAAGTAAAATTGACGTGGGAAGTTTGTAAATTAAAAAATAAACATTTTCACCATTCATCATTATTAAAAATTCTGGACCGTTTTTGATTTAGCTGCTCCTTTATTGATCCATTGTTTACAGCTCGTCTCCAGGGGATACGGCCAGGGCTGTGAGCTCCTCAGTCCTGGTCGCACATGCTCAGACATCACCTCTCCACTCAGGCAGCTACTGAGTGTCCAAACCCCAGGAGCTGTCATTCTACTCCTAACCTTTGGGCGAGTTAGTAAAAAGTCAAACAGTGCAAATAATAAAAAAAAAAAAAAAAAAAAAACCTCAATGAGGTATGTGCATTGATAGAGAGGAAAAAAATCCACAGGTTAAGTTCCTGCAGGGATTTGAACCAAGGACCCTTGTGCTGTAAAGCAAAAATGTTACCATTACAATTACAATTCTATACACAGACCTTAGAGTAGAGCGAGAAAAGGCCTGATGATGTCATCCTGCTGAGTCACATGATCTGCAATTCAAACAAAACACCCCCCCCCCCCCCCCTTCTGAGCACGGAGAGCTAAAGAGCTGAATACAGGAGGTATGAAATGAGATCATGGCAAAACCACTTTAATAAGTTTGACATCTTGAACACGTTTACATCTAGAGCAGGGCTCAGGGCATTAATTATATAGTGGTCCACAAAACAGTTGTAACTGTATGGCTATGTTCACACGGGTTAAAATGGGGCGCATTTCAGTCCGTATTTTGCGCAGTGCTGCGCTCAAATACGGTTGAAATGCTCCCCAGTTATTACGGTAATCCACAGTTCTCATAGAGAACTAAGGATTACGCCTCCTCTTCCCGCTCGTACAATACGCCGCGGGGGCAGATAAGTGACATGTCAATTACTAGCGGCGAATACGCGCCGCTAGTAAAGAATGTCTATGGGGTCGATGGGCCCCACGGGAGCTCGTGCCGATCGGCGTGAGCTTCCCAACACACGGCGTAATTACGCCCCACAATTATGCTGTGTGAACATACCCTAAGTTAAGTTAAATGTAAATACTCCTTAAAGGGAACCAGTCAGGTGGTTTATGCGCAGGATGTGATCAAGCACTGCTTTTAAGGCTACATCTACACAGGACTGGTTTACAGTCAGATTCTTAAGCAGATTCAGTATTTAGAATCCACAAAACTCCATCTGTAAATCACCCCATAGACCTCAATAGAAAATCCGCACTGTAGTCTACACAGCTTGGATCTTCTGAGGTTGGATTTGAAAAAAAAAAAAAAAAAACTTAAAACATGTTCTATAATCTGCAATTGAAGTATTCAGAAGAATCTAGAACCCCCCCAAAAAATGAATAAAACTACAAAATTTTATTAATATACGGTAAAAACTCCCTAATACAAAAAAAATTGTGCAATAAACCTTCCCTATACGGTCAAATACCAAAGTATAGAAAACACCTAGAGACAGTAACCTAGATAAAGAAGCACAAAATAAATATACAGCATCAAAAACACATGTATCAAACGTATGGCCAATATATGGCCTAATAAATGTCTGTAACTCACGGTTCTGCAGAGTACGCTGATATACACTCACCGGCCACTTTATTAGGTACACCATGCTAGAAACGGGTTGGACCCCCTTTTGCCTTCAGAACTGCCTCAATTCTTCGTGGCATAGATTCAACAAGGTGTTGCAACGATGCTCAATTGGTACCAAGGGGCCCAAAGAGTGCCAAGAAAATATTCCCCACACCATGACACCACCACCACCAGCCTGAACCGTTGATACAAGGCAGGATGGATCCATGCTTTCATGTTGTTGACGCCAAATTCTGACCCTACCATCCGAATGTCGCAGCAGAAATCGAGACTCCTCAGACCAGGCAACGTTTTTCCAATCTTCTACTGTCCAATTTCGATGAGCTTGGGCAAATTGGAGCCTCAGTTTCCTGTTCTTAGCTGAAAGGAGTGGCACCCGGTGTGGTCTTCTGCTGCTGTAGCCCATCTGCCTTAAAGTTCGCCGTACTGTGCGTTCAGAGATGCTCTTCTGCCTACCTTGGTTGTAACGGGTGGCTATTTGAGTCACTGTTGCCTTTCTATCAGCTCGAACCAGTCTGCCCATTCTCCTTTGACCTCTGGCATCAACAAGGCATTTCCGCCCACAGGACTGCCGCTCACTGGATGTTTTTTCTTTTTCGGACCATTCTCTGTAAACCCTAGAGATGGTTGTGCGTGAAAATCCCAGGAGATCAGCAGTTTCTGAAATACTCAGACCAGCCCTTCTGACACCAACAACCATGCCACGTTCAAAGGCACTCAGATCACCTTTCTTCCCCATACTGATGCTCGGTTTGAACTGCAGGAGATTGTCTTGACCATGTCTACATGCCTAAATGCACTGAGTTGCCGCCATGTGATTGGCTGATTAGAAATTAAGTGTTAACGAGCAGTTGGACAGGTGTACCTAATAAAGTGGCCGGTGAGTGTATATAACAGCTGTTGCGAGAAGAAAGAAAAAAAAAATTCCACAACACTGTCCAGATACCTAAATAGCGTCACTATGCTGAACCAATCCAAAAGGTTGGATTCTGATTAGAATCTGACCAGTATTTAGTCCTTGACGTGTAGATGTAGCCTTAGGCTATGTTCACACGGCTGATTTTGTGACGTATTTTGGGACGTAATTGCGCTGCAATGTGCCCCAAAATACACCCTGCAATTACATTAATTATCGCTTTCAGAGAGCTATGATAACCTGCCATCTTCCCCACCACATATTGAACGCCGGGGGAAAGAAGTGACATGTCACTTCTTTCCAGCGTATATGCGGTAGGGATAATGAAAGTGAATGGGGCCGGTCGCTTCCTGCGCTTTAGAAGAACGCGCTGATCAATGCGTTCTTCTAAACACACGGTGTCTTGCGGCGCGGATACGTATGCGCCGCAAGACGCCCTTACTCAGAAATCCTGCTTAAAATCATATAAACCTACATATCTCAAAGAAAGAACAGAAACTGGATGTGCTACTATGTTTTAGATAAGATGAACTGTAGCAAATTCTCAGCTGTGAAAAGAATCGGGTGTAGAACGCTTTTTAACAGTGTAGAAACAAACACTTCTCTTTCTATATAGCCGGTATCTTGAAACCCATTTGGAAAACTATAGAACAATTTTCCAAACTTGCAACACAATATAGCCGAGTTTGGATTGCATTAAACCAGGAAAGAGACTTTTAGGATTCGTATCAATTTGTTTTTGTGCTCCTGCAGCCTTTTGATGGTCAGAACACAAGTTCAGTAGGCTTTGCTATTTTAACCGTACCTTATGGACTTTATATAAAAGATTGTGATGAATCATTGAATAGATCTGATAGATCATTATGACCCTTCAAATAGGTGTCAATGACTGAAATAGAAATCATGACACCAATGTAAACAAAGCCTTTGCTACTCAGGCGCAAGTGGCTATTATCGCACACATTTATGGCATATCCGCATAATACGGCATAAATATCTGAGAGACACAGGTCCCATGTCTAGGACCAGTAGCACTCTCCAGAACGAGGACACGCTGAACCCTTGTCCTGCTTAGTGCAGCAATCGCTATAAAGAGATAGGTGGTTGTGCATGCACAGCTTTCACCATTCATCTCTATGGGAGTTCCAAATACAGCTGAGTATATGTGCTTGGCCGTGTCCAGGGAGTGCATAAAAGTCAGAGTACCATGAACTTGTGGCCACAACAGCAGGAAAGATTAAACAGCTTTCCCAGTTCACAAACAACTCATTTCCACAAATTGTTGAGTTTAAGGAAAGTGTCCTCTGTTCGGATCCTCATTTCTTGGCCATAATAAATAAAGTACTATACAAAGCGTCTCTCCTGCTTTAAAGGACCTGATTTGTCCTGTATTACACAAAAACCCCATTTGAATGGGCACTGTGTAATGCTTCATTTCTCCTGTGGTGGCAAAATGTACACTTCAAGGTTTCCTCCCAAATGACAGCTTATTTCTAGTGATCCCAGCGGGAGGACTTTATGGTCAACTTGCCGTCAAAAGGACCATTCTAACAAGTAGGGGTTGTCCAAAGCAGAGAACTTCTTTAAAGAGAACCTGTCACATAGGTTATGTCCCCCTTGCTGAGGACAGCACAAGCTAGTGACAGACCTGCTGTTTCCAGCGCTGTGTCCCTTATTCTGTAAAATGCTGTAGTTTTAGAGCATTTAATGCTTAAATCTGCAGTTTTCAGCTAGAAAAGAGTCATTCAAAGAGTCCATTTTTTTCAAACCCCACCCACCTCAACTGATAAACCTATTACTTTGAACAGGTAGAAACATGTAAATAACTGTCATTGGGCGGGGCTAGCCTTTGGTGGGTGGGGCTCAGACCTCATTAATACGATTTGAGGGGTAAATGCTCTAAAACTACAGCATCTTACAGAATACGGGACACAGTGCTGGAAACAGCATGTCCGACACTAGCTTGTGCTGTCCTCAGCAAGGGGGGGAATAACCTGTGTGACAGGTTCTCTTTAAGGAACCATTCTGGAGCCAGGTACGGGTTTAGCATAGTTTTTTGACAACATATAGAAGTGTTATTAAGCAGCTCTATAGAACTGTCATGTAGGCACCAAGAGACACTAATATGCAAGCATTAGAAGGAGTAGTTATTTGCATACTGCACCATAGTTCTATTAGGGAAGGGGCTGCGTGGCCAACAGGTGCCACACAGGACACCGAACAATGCAAGGCTGGATGGCTGGCTAGAAATATTTTATTTATATTTCAATTTGGACTGCACAGAATAAAATATGAAACTTGTACTACAGAAAAGTCTATGAAAACATACACAGCATTAACAAGTGTTTCTTAGAAGGAACTCACCTTTTGGCATTTCTGCAGGCAGGTAATGCGGCTCTTGAGCACTCACATGGTCCCAGTCAAAGTCATCATAAAGATCCTGATGATAGTCACAGGCTGCTGGCCCATCATCAAAGGCACAACCTCCTAAAATAAAACAAATTACAGATTGTGAGCTCTAATCGTCATGGGCTTCTCTTCATTTGTCTCCATGTTCTTTTCATTACTTGTCATTATGCAGGGTTATTACACCCATTGTAAACTGCTACAGAATATGTTGGCTCAATAGAAGGAACAATTACAGACAGGGTGGAATACCTGCTGATATTTAAAAATGTATATAAACGTATGCAAAATGTTTGTAAAGAGAAAAACACTGAAAAACGCTTCAAAAACACTATTTTTCACTGATATTTTGAAGTTTCACTGCATATAAGCACCCGACACAGAGTAAACAACACACAGTAACAGACAAGTAAACTCAGTGGATGTATATAGTGGGAAACAGCCCCTTCCTTCACCCAATTACCACCCTCTGCTGTCTGTCAGTCCCCCAGACTTTACATGGATCAGCTGTGCACGTTTGACCACTGCCCCATTTAAACACTTTCTCACTGTGCAGTCGCAGTGAGAAATAACGGGGACTCTGACCTGTTTTAGGAATCTGTGAAGGTCCCAGCAGTGTCGCAAGAGGTGACAAAAATGTAAACGCTCATCACCATCTGCAAAATCTAGGACACATTGTTGACTGTTCTAGTCGCCACCTGGATGTGATTTTATTTATTTTTATGTAAAGTGTTCTAGAAATGGACTCAGTAGGAAAGCGAGTGAATTAAAAAGCCACTTGGTAAAGACTACATAAAAACTTTTATTGTCCGCAGTGTTTTAGTCCAGTCAGAATTGTATATAGAGCTTTATATATTCTTGACTTGTGCTATATATAAAGCAGAGTGTTAATAAATGAAGTTTTCATTTATTTATCTATTGATACTGCGTGTGAGGAGCACCTTTTTTTTGTTTTTTTAGATTAGTTTTTTTTTTTTCCTAAATCCCTGCCTATGAGGGACATATACCTGCCTAAGGGGGACATATAACTGCCTATACCTGCTATGAGGGACATATACCTGTCTGTGGGGGACATATAACTGCCTATACCTGCCTATGGCGGACATATACCTGCCTGTGTAATTTTATTGGTATCCATTTTCATTTTTGAAATGTAACAGTAGCCGTTGCATTCTCCACCCTAGGCTTATACTCAAGTCAATAAGGTTTTTATGGCAAAATTAGGTGCCTTGGCTTATATGCAGGTCGAATTATACACACACACAACACACACAACACACACACACAACACAACCACACACCACACACACACACACACACAACACACACAAACACCCACACACACACACACACACACACACACACACACATACATACACACACACATACTAGACAACCCACTTGAATAGATTGTCCTGTTTAGGCAACCCATTTTCACATATCCATGCTAGGGTCTCATGTTCAGGATCCTAATCTCTTGGCTGGAGGTAAAAACTGTAACAAAGAATTTCCCTGTCTGTTGAGGACCTGTTTTGTCCTGCATTTCTCAGACTTCTCCATGTCTTAGATTGGCACAGTTTAATGTGGTGAGCTGCAGGGAAAAGAAGCACTGCCAGGTTTTCCCACATATTATAGTTAGTCCCTGGAGGAACCAGCAGGGTGGATACTTCATCACATCAACATTCCCTTAGGAGGGACATTTGGTAATAAATTGTTCGTGAACTTTTCCAGTGAAAAATGCTTTGCAGAACCTCCGATAAACACACAAGCTTGACGCCCCCATATTTCTGCTGTGGATTTGTGCTTTGCAGCACTGGCTTTTTCCACCTCTTTGGATGCTGTATTATAATCAGGTTAAACCACATGATGCCTGATAAATAAGGAATCTGGCAGGTACTTCCAAAGAAGTGACATGTTATGGCAGTTGGAAGTCTCTTAATCATTTCAATACGAGTATGCTCAGCAGTACTCTGCACTCCTACTGAAACAAATGGGAGAGTTCCGACCACTTTTATCTCAATGGAGACTGTTCTGGAGATGGTTGTCCCCCACACCTATCACACATTTATGGCATATCCCATTAATATGTCAACCATGTGTGAGAAAAATTCTTGTAACACTTTTTTACACTAAAAAAATTTTGCCAAAGTTTGTCACATTTTTATTTCTTTTCTAAATTTTTATTATGTTATTTTAAGTATGTGCATTTGTTCAGGAGCATTTTCCAACAGGGTCTGAGCCGGTACATTTTTTAGCCAATTGAAATCAATGTGTTGGAAGTTAAAAATGCATTGTATTTTTTTGTAGTTAAAGGGAATGTCATCAAAAAATGAGTCATTGTTTAAAGGGGTTTTGCCACGATCTCATTTTATACCTCCTGCATCCAGCTCTTTAGCTCTGTGTTTAGAAGGGGGCGTGTGTGATTTGTTTGAATTGCAGATCATGTGACCCAGCAGGCTGACATCACCAGGCCTTTCCTCTCTTTAGTCAAAGAAAGGTCTGTTTATGTGTAGAACTGTAAGTAGCTACATTATAGCTCAGAGGTAAAACTTTTGCCTCCAGGAACAAGGGTCCTCGGTTCAAATCCCTGCAGGAACCAAACCTGTGGATTTTTTTTCTCTTCATCAGTGCACAGACCTCATTGAGGTTTCTTTTTTTTCTTTATTTGCACTGTTTGACTAATTACTAAGGAGAACAGGAGTATAATGACAGCACCTGGGGTTTGAACACTCAGTAGCTGCCTGAGAGGAGAGGTGATGTCTGAGCATGTGCGACCAGGACTGAGGAGCTCTCAGCCCTGGTCATATCCCCTGGAAACTAGCTGTAAACAATGGATCACTAAAGGAGCAGCTAAAAGAAAAACGGTGCAGAATTTTTAATAATGATGAATGGTGAAAATGTTTATTATTTAATTTACAAACTTTCCACGTAAATTTTACTTCGTGGCAAAACCCCTTTAAGTCCCATTTTTATGTTAAACACATTTTTTAGGAAGTTTTGGTTGTTTTTTTTTGTTTTTGTTTTATAGTTTCATACCACTTTCAATATTTTTAATAATTTTTAAGTCTTGCAGTTTTCACTTTGACCACTAGGCCTTGTTTGCACTGCTTTAACAGCAGTCAGAGATGCTTTACAGTAGCTTCATGCACATAGGGGACTTAAGACTGACTCTGTCCCATTCACTTCTATAGGACAGTTTTCTAGTCATGCTCTGTGACCTGGGAAGAAGTCACTGTACAGGGAGGTGAAAGGGTCAACTGTGACTCTCTTCTTGTGATTGGTGGATCCTGTGTTATCTATTCACACTGGTTGCTCCTTTCAGTTTGACCCTCTTTGTGCGGATAATGAGCAGAAAACTGAGAATCTTTCTATACAGAACTGGAAGTGTAAGACTATTAGGCCTAGTGGTCAAAGTGAAAGCTGCAGGACTTATTAAAAAATATTGAAAGTGATACGGAAAATTAAAAAAAATATATATCCAAAAATTCTTAAAAAAGGTGTTAAACATAAAAATGTGAGTTAAACAAGTCATTTTGATGACCCATTCCCTTTAACAAAACAAAAGGATTCATATCATGCATTTGATTTGTGTATGGTTTTGTATGTGGAATTATGAATGAGGCCTAAAGATGTTTTTTTGCAATATATGTACATAATATGCGTACGTACACCCACACACCAGTAAACGTGCACCCGCACACAATATAAAACCTATGTTCTACTATTTATGTTCTAATACTGCTCAAGATCCTCTTATATTCAACAGCTTTAGCACTTTGGTACCGTTGAGTTGAGTGGTATGAACAGATCTGAACATTCAGAAATGAGCAAAGGATAGGTTGCTAGGTTTATTTCGTGGCACAATGAAGTCAAAAGACAACTACTTTTTACTGGAGTCCTAATGTGCACACATGTTTTTACAATAGTATATTTGTAAATGGAGTTGTGAAAGCATGGGAACTTTTTGGCAGTGTAGAGGTTAATTATAACTCAATTGAGCCTGTTAAAATTCTACGCAACAGAGAGATGCCATGGGTTTCCAACCTGAGTGAATGCCAAGCTTGCAATTTTGTGATTACATTTCTGGATTGATGTTCTTTTAATAACAACATTAGTCTGTGGAATTATCATTCAGAATCCATTACATTAGCCGTTTAAACAATAATGCAGAAAAAATGGTGCTTTGGGTTAATTTATGGCATCGGCCTCTTCTTTTGACAGAGGTTACAGCAAATGAGGGTTGATTTGGAAATTGAGTAAGACATGAATGTTCAATGGTTTATGAAGGCCAGTTTAAGGTAAAGGAGATTTCCTTAGATGCACAAGGAACTGCTTGATAGTTCAGGAAATTACTGGAGAAACAGACATGCAAAACTATTCATAGGCTGAAATGGAGAATTGTTGCCTTTTAGGTTTTTATTTAATTTGGTATGGTCCCGTGGTGACCTCCAAACATGAGTGCCCTGCTTCCAACAGCTGACACCAGAATCTTATTTGTTATGCTTTGTTATTGGACTGAACTAGATAAGTATTCCGATCTTGCGAAATGATGGATTATTTCTATGATACGCTATTACAATGATCTTTGGGAGTCCGATCTCTGGGTATCCCATCGATCCATAGAAAAGGAAAACCACAGTTTGGTGTAAAGCTGTATCCCTTTTAAACCGGAGGGTACATGAGTGGACACCGCACTAAAGTACTATTTTTCATGCTTTTTGGGGTCCCTGGGAGTCTGATCCCACTGATCATAAAGGGATTCTCTAATACTATCTTTTTGTTATAAAGTTACAAACTGTATTATATTAAACGTTGAAATCTATGCTTATTAAAAATGATTTACCTGTTCTGCTGTGCAGAACCAGGCAAAGAGCTCTGTCCTCCCTTCCATCCTACACACCACTTGACGTTCACCGATCACATGGTTTTGCTTCTGCCTCAATGAACGTTTTGCCATCACTCACTGGGTGTGCTGAAGCCTGGCTCAGCTCAGGTACACTCCCCTTTAGTGGGAGTAACCTAAGCAAATGACAATCTGGCCACATATTAGTGAGGGCATTCACATCTAACAGTCTTTAGTTTGAAAGTGAATAGAAGCAAGCAGAGGTAATAATAGGGGCGGGGGAACAGTTTATCTCTGAGTGCTGCCAGCAGTACAAAGCTGGATGGGTTGTAACAGTGTTTTACATAGTGACTCATGAGTCCCAGCACAAAGTAGTGGTGTCAAAGCAATGACCGATCCCGATGTAAGATAAAGAATGGGGAGACGCTCCCAGCAGATTCAGACCTGAAATGGCGGTGTGCAGCGGCGTACTTATTTTTTAACCAGTTCCTGAAAGGCCAGTTTACTCCCCATTCCCAACAGGGCACCAATTACTTTTTCTTAGAACATGCAGGTTTCAACATTTTACCACTGCTCCAGTATTTTACTAGTTGTGTCACCTTTTTTCATGATAGGTTAGGCTTTATTTTTTATGCAATCTTTACATGCATTTTCTTTTTTTATACTATGAGCGAAAATAGTAAAAAAAAAAAAAAAAGTCTTCATATTTTTATCGTTTTCTTTAAAACAGCAAAAGTTGCGCTAAGATAAGTTTTGTGATTGTCACTATTCCGTCACGGACATTTATATATAGGGGATATAAAGTTTTAGGGTTGTTTAGGACAGGGCTAAAAGTTGAAGTTGTATGTCCATTTGTTTTAACTTTATGTACTGTGCTCCCCCATAAGGTCATAAAAAAGACGTCTGGGGGGGCATTTTGACATTGCCTTTTTTTCCTAATTCTTCTTGAGTTACATTGCAAATGCAGGGAAAAACAACCCTCTGTACTTACTACAGAGCTGATCTTTGTCTGTTAAGACCCAGCAGCATCTGTTACAGCCGGTAATAAACTGTCCCCGTCTTCAGTGGAAAGCCAGCTTTCAAAGATTGTTGGCTCCTCACATGCGCAGCTGCAGGGCTGTGGAGTCGTCAAGCCGAAGCCCCGACTCCTCAATTTCCCAAATCTCCGACTCCTGACTCCCTCATGGCGCATGTTTAAGTGATAACTTTACTGTAGTAAAATGGTCAATCAGGCTGTTTACACCTTATTATACAATAATCAACTATTAGGTAGAAAAGACACTGACAAGCAAAAGGGTAACAATGTTTGATCTTTTGAACACTTGTGGGTAAGGTGAAGAAAAAGCTGTATTTGTATCCAAGTCCAGTCTGCACCACATTGGGAATGTGTAGAAAAGACCCGGGATCGATTTTGGTCAAGATATGCTTGAATCTGATTCAGAGGCCCAGAAGGGATTCGGCAGTATGAAACCAAAAGGTGGTTTCCCAAAAAACAAACAAAATAATAAAAATTAACCTTGATTTTAGAAGCAAAACAGTAACAAGCAGTTAAAAGGAAAGAATCTGCAGAACTAAGCAGATGCCAAATACTTGCAATTCAAATTTTTGTATAAGATCGGTAAGATGACTGTATATAAAATTACAGTAGCCTAATGTACAAAGCTGTAGTGGATGGTGAGATATAGAGCCTGAAAGTCACAAGTCCAAACCATTGTTACCATTTTGCTTGTCAGTATAAAATATATTTATTGGACATGACTTTAGAACACAAAAAAAAAACTGTAAATATGCAAAACACTGCAAGAACATTTGTGAAGTCTCTGAATTTGTTCTGAGAAAAAGTATTGCCTCCATCAGATCCTGCATACATGACCTCACATCTGATCTCATTATTTCCAGGCTAGAGAACGGCCTCTCTACACTAACTTGGGTTGGGGGAAAGCGGTGACCACATGGGCAACATCTAACAATATTAGGGTATAAAGGAATTGCCTCAGGCACAGTCAGTTTTGATGAATGGTTGAACTCGTCTACTTCTTTGAAAACAGGTGAAAAATTTGGCTGAAATCTGTTTGCCATGGGAGCGGAATCTTTTCCCCTGGGGCATCGCTTTGCCTGCTCCATGTCATCAATTACACTCCTCATGTGATGAAGCTGAAGATATGGGAGCAGGAGCACTGGCCGGATCCAATTCCTCTTGCTCTTTGCACCGCAACTAACTAACTGGACCAACTTATTATATATTTTGGGAGTCTGAGTCGGTCCATTTTATGACGACTCCGACTCCTGCAAAATAGCCACCGACTCCGAATCCACGACTCTGACTCCACAGCCCTGCGCAGCTGCACAATTAATGTTCCAGAATGTCCGTGCAGAGATATAAAGCCACTGCCTGGATGTTTAGGGTATGTTCACATGGCGTGTTGGGTCCATGTGAACATATGCTTTTAGATACGTGTTTGGATCAGTATGTTGGACCCCAAAGACGCATCTAACAATGAGCAATGTGAGTTACATTGCTTTTAATTGAAACATGCATCGGCATTCACACGAGTGATCGCCGATGCGTGTCTCACTACATCTTTCCGATCCGGAAAGAATTTGACAGACGCAGGAGGAGCCCTATTTTAAACTATAGGGTGCGATCCTACTGCATCCAAACAAACAGCTGTATGTTGGATCCGTTTAGGATCCAATCGCTGCTACGTTTTTGGATTCGATTTTCGGATACAAAACAAACCCGAAATCGGATCCAAAGGTCTCTTAGGTTATGTTCACACGGCGTATTTTCGGCGCGAATTTCGCGTCGTATTTGCACTCTAATACAAGCGAGATGCGAGCTGAAATTACGGTAATCAATAACTCTCAGAGAACTATGGTTTACGCCTCCACTCCCCGCTCGTACAATACGATCGTATTGTACGCGCGGGGAGATAAGTGACATATCAATTACTTGCGGTGAATATGCATCGCGAGTAATGCATATCAGTGGGGCCGGCGGATTGCCGCCACCCTCCCCCCCCACCCCCGCGCTGCGGGAGTACGCACTGGTACGCACGTAAGTGCGGCCGTACCTTACGCGAGGCAATTACGCTGTGTGGACATAGCCTTATAGTTAACGGGTGGTTGGCAAGCAATAAATAGAGTGCTCGTTTCAGGCACAGAAAGCAAGTATGTTCAACAAACAGAGCAAGCATAGTCCAAACAAGACTTCCTATGCTCTCCATTGCTCTGCTAAGGAGTGTGAACACTTCTTTTTAATCAAAATGCAACATGCTGTAGGTATGGCCTTCTGAATATAAACTCCTCTACAGGACTTCCAAAATGCCTGGAAAAACCACGTACAAAAATTCCACCCAAAAAAATACACTTAAAAACCCACTGTATATTTTTATATACAACTTAAAGGGACATAAAAATAAAGCGTGTGTTTTGAGGTGCCCTTAAGGAACTTAAACTGCAAAGCGCATAAAAGCTGGAGACTAGAGAGAGAAAAGGGGGATGGGGGATACACAAAGAAATACATCACATTCCATTCTGGTTTGTAAAACCCTTGTCAAGGTTAAACCGGCCCTTTGAGAAACTCCAGAAGACGACATAAAGTACACATTCTCACATTGTGGTCATGACAATGTCATTTGGAAGGGGGCGAGATTACCGTTAAGTTTCTCATACTGTATCTTTTTACTTCAGTTTAGTAACAAGTATTAATTGGTGGAGGAAAAAAGCTCCACTTCTAAAAAAAAAAAAAAAAAAAAAAAAAAAGATTGATCACATCGGACTTCCTAGCAGTATACGGCTGTGCCGTGTCAGCCATAGAAAGCAGAAGAGTGGAGAGGAAAAAAAAAGGTATCGTCTGATTTCTGCACCCTTCCATTGGCCTTATGATTTAAAATACCCTGCTACTCCAGTCTTGGACAAGAGGTTTTAGTCACCATTCATAAATAAAGAATTTTTCTGGCTCCGTGTTAAAGGGGTTGTCCAGAATAAATAACCAGTTGTGTTCAGTATACCAAATACAGACTACGGACAGATGTGCCGCTATTTCTAGAAGAAAACGGATAGTTTTTTTTTTTATCTTGACTACACCTTTAGGGCTCATTCACATTTGAGTATTTTATTTCATTTTTTTTTTTTACCCAAAAGCAAGACTACATTGCAAACACAGCAGATGTAATGAATATATATGGAGATATATTGGAAATATCAATACTGTAATGTTTTTTTATCTGTTTTACTACAGCAAAAAATGTGTATATAAGGACCTAGAGCAGGAGTGGGCAACCTTTTTTTTTGGGGGGGGGGGGGGTCAAGGGCCTTTTGGATTTTTATATTTCCCCGGCCACACAAAATTATCCACCTAAAATTGGCCTCCTGTATTTGGTCAAACATTAAATTAACATCACAAGCACTGATGCACATTGCTGAATGGAGTACATCAGCTGCAAATCTCATCTATGCTGTTTCTCCAGAGGTGGGCATGAACGAGCGCTGAACATCCCTCTGCCCAAATTTACATGCAGTGCACCCGAGTTGCCGTTCCCATGCGGTGATGCCCAGTTATATATTGGGACAGAAACAGCATGGATTAGTCTTTGTTTTGTTTTTTTAATCAAAACTCTGTACAATGCAGGCACAGCATATTTTTTCATGGATTTTTCTTTATATGGGTTTCAGGGTAAATATTAAAAAATATATAAAATTTTTATAAAAGGATAAAATAGAAAAAAATGCTGCAAATTGCAAACATTAACAATTATAACAAAAAAATACCCTGTTCTGCTAGGAGACTAAAGCTTTGGCCCTAGTTCATTATGGCTGTTAGGCAATTCCCAGTAAAAATAAATATTCTTAAATAAGTGCTTAAAACTTTTTTCCATTAAAGACATTTGTTGCTTATCCACAGGACCAAGAATGTTGGGACTCCCGCTAAGGGCCCCTTTCAGTTACCCATTTCCATCTACAAGATAAGTGCAGTAAGAAGTTCAAATAGAGCAGTTGTCTAAGACTCAGGACCCTTGTTCTAGCAAAGGTAGAGTTCCCTACCAAAATACATCACCTAGGTGATAAATGTCCTTCCTGGAAAAAGCTCTAAGATGGTTATCACTCTGCATAGAGGTCATCTCGATAGTGTCACTCATACAACACATTCATCTTGGGTCTGCAATTCTGCCCATCACATCTCCCAATAAATCTTTATGAAATGTTACAGGTAATAAACGGACATTACCTCAGGTTTGGTTGTTTTTTGTTTTGTTTTTTTACAGGGACATGAACACTTTTCCTTTTATAGATTATAAAAAACCCATATAAAAGTTGCAGTATGCTTAAGATTGGGGTGGTTGTTTTTTTTATACATAATTTTTTTAATGTTCTCGTGTGTACATGACTTCCTGGTTTGTCTCCGACTTCCCTCTGTGAGCAATTAAAGGGGTTGTCTCACTACAGGCGATGCTTTTTATGTTCAAGTTCTTGCAAAAACAAGTCACTTTGCAATATATGTCCATTAACAGTGTCCTACTTATTCCTAGATATTCACTCTTGTATGGGCATCATCAGCTCCTCAGGTCGCTATAGCTACAGACCTGTTTGATCTTGCCTATTAGGCTGCCAGCACTGGTTGTAATAGCTACAGACCTGGCTTCTACTGCAGCCTAATAGAAGGTAGTAAATTCAAAATTAAACCATGAAAACAGGACTGAGGTAAGATTAATCAATATATTGAGACAACCCATTTAAGCTGCGTCTACACAGCAGAGTGTAAATTATTGGTCGGATTCCATTTCGACCATTATTTTATAGTTGGTTTTCATTTTAGTCTTTTTTAGAATTTCGGCACCCCATTCCATTGAACACGACTATGAGCCGCCATTTTTCAGCGGATTATAGAACGTTTTAAGTTGGGTTTTTTTCAAAACCGTCGCTTTTGAAATCCAATCTCAGAAAATCTGAGCCGAGAAGTCTACAGCTCGGATTTTCTATTGAGGTCTATATTGACGATTATACAGTAGTATTTTTGCGGATTCTAAATACTAAATCCACTTAAAAATCCAACTGTAAAGCAGCCTGTGTAGACATAGCCTTATAGCACAGCAGTGAGAAAATTGCTCGACTGTTCTTCTTCCAGGCTAGCTGTGGTTTGAAGAAACCCCTTTCCCAGTGCAGGAAAAGATTACCCCATTATCCTTCAATGTATGGGTCGTTCATTGCCCTGTCATCTAACCTAATCTCAACCTGTCTAGAGAACAATACAATGATCATTAGGTCATTAACTGCCATTAGTAATAAGACTACATAGAGATCATTAGCAGCTGCAGTAAAGTGAGATTAGTCTGCCCTGCCATGAAGGAATTTTCTCTCTCCACAGCTAGAAAAGGACAAGATTTTATATGTAATTTGTATTGGCATAAGGCTGCCAAAATAATAAAAAACATCATAGAAAATAAATCCTGCCAAAATTTCGAAAAACAAAAGTTTTCCAGAAATATTGCTTTTAACAAAAAGAATCCTTTCTGATGGAAGTGTCCCTTTAAGGTTCCACTAAAGCGGACATCACAATTCTCCTCAATTATTCTATAGAACGTTTGCCCTGTATGGACAGGGTTTAGTAACAATTCATGTGTAATCTAACCGCAGCGTAAATCTTCACTTAGCCCAATCACATACACTTCTATGTAGGCAAGTGGACAGCCTAAAGGTAAATGCCATTCCTATTAAAAGAATCTATAAATCCTATACATCTCTGTCTATAGATGTATCGCTATCTATATAGCTGTATCTCTATGTATCTATATTTCTAGCCCAACCACCAGCAGATTGGCTCTGGCAGAAAAGCCCTGGGAAATGCAGCCGAGTTGATTAAGACGCTGAAAACCATCCTGCATTCTTCACTTGTTCTTTATTCATAACTTAACCTGAAGGCAAAATTTAAAAACATGGAAAAAATACTTCTATTTCGCAGATGTACCATTTCCTTCTGCAACTAACTGAAGCAAATAATTCTTAATAAAACTAATGCATTTGGGGCTTTTTCTTTCATCACATCAATTTCAGAGGGATTTTCACCAATATAAAGTACTACAGTTAATACATTATTCGGGGATTAAAAGGTAAAATGCATAGTTAATTTGACTGTAGCAAATAGAAGCCCTAATGTATTAAACGTAAAAGTCAGCTCTTCCAACATCTTGTCACATCTTCCTACTTTCAAACACGAGGGCTCTACTTGACCAAACATTCCAGCCTTGACCACCTTAAGAAGTGGCAGAAGTTTACGAGCAAAAGGGATAGGCACTCCAACCATCCCCACTTGACACAACAGTTGGTGAGCTTCCAGTTGTCCTCCTGGGGTTAAAATGACAAGGAATTCCTAGCGTGCAGACAAATGGTGAGAAACCTTAGGTAAACCAAACAGAGAAGATACCAAGTATAAATAATAGCAGGAACGTGTGGATATGTGGGTAGGGCAGCGTACTGCGAGGGCAGAGATGATTATGGGAGCTAAAGAGCAGAAATTACAGAGATGTTCCATGTTTGATGTATCCACCTTATATGGTGGGTATATAAGGTGTGCGAGAGGCGGTCTGCACACACCTTATATGGTGGGTATATAAGGTGTGCGAGAGGCGGTCTGCACACACCTTATATGGTGGGTATATAAGGTGTGCGAGAGGCGGTCTACACACACCTTATATGGTGGGTATATAAGGTGTGTGAGAGGCGGTCTGCACACACCTTATATGGTGGGTATATAAGGAGTGCGAGAGGCGGTCTGCACACATATCCCTTGTTGCTGTCATAGGTAACAGAAGCAATTTTTAGAGTTGCAAAAGGAGATCATGGCTTTTCATACAACTACTCTGAATGCGCTGTTGTGTAACTTATCAAGGTGTGCTGAGTAGGCTGGTCTACACACATGCTACTATGTGTGAAAAAATCAGGGCTGTGGAGTCGGTCTGCACACACCTTTATATGGGGGTAAAAAGGAGTGCGAGAGGCGGTCTGCACACATATCCCTTGTTGCTGTCATAGGTAACAGAAGCAATTTTTAGAGTTGCAAAGAGGGATGATCATTGGCTTTTGGGTCAAGGGTGGCAGTATTTCTGGAACTGCGCAGTTTGTAAACTGTTCATGTGCTGCTGTGGTGAAAGTATCACGAGTGGACAAATGCTACTATTGTGAAAAAAATCAGGGCTGTGGAGTCGGCAAGCCAAAGCCCCAAATCCGACAACTCAATTTCCCAAACCTCCGACTCCTGACTCCTTCATACACGGCGCATGTTTAAGTGATAACTTTACTGTAGTAAAATGGTAACAGGCTTTTATCCCCTTATGATACAATAATCAAGCTATTTAGGTAGAACAGACACTGACAAGCAAAATGGTAACAATGTTTTGAGCTTTTGAACACTTGTGGGTAGAGTTGAAGAAAAAGCTGTATTTGTATCCAAGTCCAGTCTGCACCAACATTGGGAATGTGTAGAAGAGACCTGGGATCAGATTTTGGTCAAGACCTGCTTGAATCTGATCCAGAGCCCAGAAGGATTCAGGCAGTATTGAAAACCAACAGGTGGATTTCCCAAATACTAACAAAATAGAACTTAACATATTGATTTTTAGGAGCAAAACAGTAACAATGCAGTTACAGGAAAGAATATGCAGAACTAAGCAGATTCTAAATACTTACAGGTCACATTTATGTATAATATTGGTAAGAGGACCATATATAAAATGATGGGAGCCTCGTGTACAAAGCTGTAGTGGATGGTGAGATATAGAGCCTGAAAGTCACAAGTTCAAACCATTGTTACCATTTTGCTTGTCAGTGTAAAATATATTTATTGGATATGACTTTACAACACAAAATTATAAATATGCAAAACACTGCAGGAACATTTGTGGAGTCTATGAATTTGTTCTGAGAAATAGCATCGCCTCCATCAGATCCTGCATACATGACCTCACATCTGACCTCATTATTTCCAGGCTAGAGAACGGCCTCTCTACACTAACTTGGGTTGGGGGAAAAGCAGTGACCACAGGGGCAACATCTTTAACAATATCAGGGTATAAAGGAATTGACTCAGCCACAGTCCGTTTTGATGAATGGTTGGACTCTTCTACTTCTTTGAAAGCAGATGAAAAATTTTGCTGGAATCTGTTTGCCATGGGAGCAGAATCTTTTCCCCTGGGGCAGCTCTTTGCCTGCTCCATCTCATCATTTAGGCTATGTTCACACGGCTTAACTGAGGGACGTAATTACGCCCCGCAATTACGCCGTGGGCCGGGGGGGGGGGGGGGCGCGGGGGGGCGGCCCATTGACTTGCATTACCAGCGGCGCATATACGCCGCTAGTAATTCACATGTCAATTATCTCACCCCCCCCCCTCCCCCGCGGCGGATTCGCCGAGCAGGGAGAGGAGACGTAATCCATAGTTCCACACTCCGGCGCGTAATTACTGACTGAAATACGTCTAGGATATTGCCGTGTGAACATGGCCTCACACTCCCCATGTGAGGAGGCTGAAGATACTGGAGCAGTAGCACTGGCCGGACCCAATGCCTCTTGCATCGAACTAACTGGACCAAATTATTATATATTTTGGGATTCGGAGTCGGCCCATTTTATGACTACGCCGACTCCTGCAAAATAGGCACCGACTCCGACGCCCTGGAAAAAATGAAGTGGAAACTGCGGAGCAACACAAGCCATTGATGTGAACATAGACTATGCAGGTCCACAAATGTGAACTGACTCGCTTCAGTGGAGCAGCTCATCACCCAAATGCAGCAGACAACTAGACGTGTTTAAAACAGTTCAGCAAACCCAAATGTATATGGGGCTTCAATGCAGATACTACTTCTCTGCTGTAAACTAGCATCAGCAGAAAAGGTTTACATTTTTATAACCGTATCAGAATTGGACCTCCACTGATTGGCAAAATGTTGCCTTTACCTTTTCTGCTTCATTGGAGGATCAGGAGAGAAGCATCAGAGAACCAAACACCCTGCAGCCATTGCTGGGGAAACACAAGCTGGTGGTGACAACGTTATGGTCCACTCATCTATGTGTAAAACTCATTTGGGTAAATATTCACCCTTGTAGATCATGTACACCAATACATGCGGATTGTCTTGCCTGGGGTGAATGGGATTTTCCAGCAAGACAATGCAACATGTCACATAGCTAGAAATGTCCGACATTGGTTGGAAGAGCATAACCACTCTGGTCTCCTAATTCTCCAAGCTTGAACCCAATTCAGCAACTGTAAGGCCACCTCAGTCGTCGTGTTTGCTCTATTGATCCTCCAGCAGCTGTGGGATGCAGTCAGATACTCGAGACAACCTACCAGGACCTTAGAGTCACCCCTAGCCCATGTCTAGCTGCTGTCCATGCTGCACACAGTGGTTACTCTGGATATTAGCTGGTGGTCATGATAATGGGACTTGACCGTGTAATATTAAAACAACAAAACTGTTTGCAATGCACCAGTACAGACATTTCCTTATAAAAAAGGGCTTCTACTTAGAAGTCCTGCAACAGTTGTCTCTATGTAGACAGTGTGGTCATTTACTGGTACCCATTACTAAACTGGGTGTACATGTGCAGTAATACAAAAAAAAACAAAAAAAAAAAAACAACCCCCTCCGATCCGGACACACGGTACAGGACTCATGGAGTTAATACATGGACCAAACATCGCCCAAAGTCAGTTCACTACAAGATGAGGTGGCAGCTGGTTTACATTACACACATGACTCACAGCATTCCCAAGGTAGTGTACAACATATGGAGAACATGACAAGAGGGACAAGTACCCAACAACACAGGGCACACATCATGAAACTTATCAGTAGCTGTACAGGGACTCCAAAAAAAAAAAAAAGAAGAATACCTAGGCTTGGTTGACTAGAAAAAAAAAAAAAAAATAGAAAACGTGGCTCCTAAATATTTTGCACCACATGAGAGGTAAAGGACTATGGGTCCTCCCCATGCAGCATCTGATAACTAAATTCATTTCAAATAATAACAAAATGAAAAAATATTCATGTCTCATTAGGTTTAAAAAAATGCTCTGCCAGTTGAAGGCGCATATATAAATAAAAGTTAACACGCACTCCGCTCTAGCAACGCTGCTGCTCCCCACATCTGATGTCACATGATTCTGAAGCAAGTCAATAGCCTCTGCAGAGGAGACCAGAGGCCAGTGATAGGGAGCACCAGCACTGGAACAGAGCACTTTCAAAAGGAGGCCCCTCTAACAGCAGAAGCTTTTTCTTTACTTTTAAATGGACAACAAAGTATTTATCAATGGGCAAATTTCTGTTAAATATAATACATCCTTACAGTACCACGCTCTTACGCAATTTTATTTTAAGGACCATACACCATCTCTAATTCTTGTTGCCATGTGCCCATTCCAGTTCACAAAGCGCACATTCTGGTTGCCATTTAGAGAAATTCTAATAGAAGAATACTGTTGTGCACATATAATATAAACTGGGAGAGGTTGTGCTGTAATCTGTAGTAATTTGGGTGGGGGTGTTAAATGTCTTCTTCAGAGGAAATATGGATATTTGCATCTGATGCTATAGAAACAACTTCTACTGTAACATCTTATCGGTGCAAACATCCTGCAGGGCTGTGTTTTCCCCATATATTGCCAGCATATTGCTAAAATATTCCATCAAGGTCTAATGGGTGCAGGTCCCACCTCCAGTACACACAAGATCTTGGGAACATGCTACAACTAAGGGTTATGTACCTGAAACGCGTCAGCTATGTGTGACCACCTCACCATTCCGAGCGCTAGAATACTTCTGAGAAAGGTAAGGGTCCCAGAGATGGGCACGCACTTATCAGACTTTCAGCAAAATGTTTTGCATCCAAAAAGATCTTTTAGTTCTCCTACATGGTCTATCAAAGGGGTTGTTCTAGTAACAACAGAGAGGGAATAGGGGACAAATATCAGCCACGTGACATAGCAGCCAATCACTGGCCTCAGTGGTCACAAGCCGTTTATACAGGAGGAGACCACTGAAGCATGTAAATGAATGCAAGATCACGTGACTGATGAAGGGAACGTTATGGGGGAGCAGCCAAGGCTGCATGACCAATGCTGAAAATCTATCTGTAGATTTTAGCTTATTTTTTACGTACATTTACCAGATCTTAACACCTTTTCCCAAAAACCATTCTAAAACATATTTCTACTCAACTGTAAGGAACCTGAATGCTGCATTTTAGAACCTGCAGCTAGAAGATTGTCAGGTTCTTACAGGTTAATACACACAATTTAGGATAGAAGATTCTTTACTCCCCTAAGGACAGAAAGGCAATACCCATGTAACAGAGACGGACACCACCTAGGTTAGTATGGGGGATATTGTATGAAATACACATAGGGCCAAACAATCTGCACCACATAACATGCGGTAGTGAATGTCAACATCACCCCATACTGCCAATGCCCAACTGCCCTGGTTAAGCAAGCCATAAGCACAGATTAGATCAATGAAAATCTAAGCTTGGCTCAGCTACAGTGCATCACAAGAAGCAATTATCACATGCAACTGATCATTGATGACATGCAATACACATGCCAGCATCTCTGTACCGGTCACCACCGAAGACAAGGCTTTGGGAGGGAATACAGGATATGTAAAGCTGGCATACACGCTAAGCCAAGGGACAGACGTTGTCACAGCTGTACATCTGGCATGAGAGGGTTATCCGTGCAATCTAAGGTGACTTTGACCATTGATTATCCGAGGCACTGTTGACCAGACATAATACAAATACATGAATTGCTAAATTTAGTGCCAAAAATGTAGCCTTGCCACAGCTCTGCCATTTGCTCCGAGCACATGGCTCCCACATGAACCGAGATCATAACCATCTAAATCAAGCAGATCATTTTCACAGAGGGCCAAAGCAGCATTATGCTTACCCTCAAAGGGCCAAATGTTACTGTAAGGGTCCGTCCACACAACATGGTTTTTTCGGCTCTGGAAACCGTCTGAAAACAGTCAAGCTTCCATCCCCATAGACTTTAGTAGACGATCCAACACAAATTCAAAAGAGGGTCCAAAATTATAATATAATCATATCACTATTTCATATTTGGTATATAATTTATAATCACACACACCATCTAAAAAGTATAACATTTTTATTGAATAAACATCAAAATGTCATATAGGTATATCATAGCAAAAAAATAAAAAATAAGAGGGGAGGGGTTAAAAACAATTAAAATAACCCATCAAGCTACAGTAGACATCTCTCACAGTACTCTTAACTAATAATTACATTTATATTGATGTCAATAGAATAGCTTTATAACACTTGATATCTTTGGATGGCGAGATTGTTTGAGGTGACTAGATATTGCGTCAATCACTTAATTGTATGATGTAGTCACATTGATCTTGATTGCAGATAAAGCTATTCTATAAACCCCCTTAATATAAATGTAATTATTAGTTAAGGGTACTGTGAGATTGGTTATTATTTTAATAGTTTTTTTTGTTTTTGCTTTTTTTAATTCCTTCCTCCACCCCACCCCACCTACCCTCCCTTCTAAAATTGTTCTATACTTTATAGATGTGTGTGGCACTGTATTTCATATTTAGTATACATTAAATAGAAAATCCACCCAGTAGTTCACACTGAACACATTTTCAGCCGTCTGTGTTCTGAAAAACTCGGAACATGCACAATCTTCCGCCCGGTCTTTCAGTGGAGGGTGTGCTAGTCAATGGTTAGGGGGAAGAACGAATACATAAAGAGCGGGCAGAATCATCCCCCAAAAACATTGAAAAGACGATAATATACCAACCAAATTCCAGCAGAATCAGGCTGATTTTACACTTGCCGTTTGGCCGTACCCCAAGACTGTATAAAATGTAACTACATGAGCCTCCAAGTGATGGACACCAACGGAACTAGGTTCCATTAAGGCATTCATGCTGTGCCATTCTTCCCAGCGGATCTGATAGAAGTACCTATGGAGCCTCTGACAGAGGTGTGTAAACCACCTTGCAGTAGGGTCCATTGGGTCCTGCTGAAGGGTCTAGTGCTGCATGTACAACTTGATGGCACCTCGACAAAGTCAGACCTAGTACACAACCTTTTCTACACATTTAATATAAGGGTATATTCACACTGTATCTTACGCTTCAAAACCCGCTTCCAAATCTGCATAAAAAAGCCTGATCAGAGGCATTTTTTTATGTGCATTTTCAATATAAACTCAAGAAACACCCCTGCTAGGAATGGAAAAGTGAAAAAAAAATACACAACAGTTACTTGGAAAAGGAACAAGGGTACACGCTAAAAGTAAAGCTGTGATAAAGAGGCAGAACCTAAAAAAACCAGAGAACAGCCACAAAAGCACATTTACATTTCTCAATCTAATTCAATTACGGGGTCTGAAATAAAAGGCAAACATGCCTGCAGCTACTGTTTTTCCAGAAAGAACACATCAAGTTTAACAACCTGGCCCAAGAGGGCACTAAATTAAATAAACAGACAAGCAGCAAAACCTTTCCGTGGGGCATTTTAATAAAAGAAATGAAATAAAAAAAGAAAAAATAGCCATGAGGGCTCCTCTTATCATCCACATGGAGCGCAAAATTGCAGCTCCTTTCGCGTCGCCAAAATAAAAAAAAAAAATAAGAAAAACCAACATTCCCATCTTCTCATTAACATACAACGCCGGCAAGGTTGCTCTGGAGAGTTAGATTTCATTTCAATAAGCACACAATGCAATGCTCTAAGGACTGCATGGAGCTGGGAAAAAAGGCACATTGCTTTTGACAGTGTGTGCAAATAGTTCTCTTTTGTCGTGATGCGAGAGGTGGCCCCCATTTTGATGCAATTAGGAGAAACATCATGGGAATGTGAGCATTTGGAATAAAAGCTAAAGACTTCACCCTTTTTTTAATCGAAGGATTGGGTTTACTGGCAGGGAGACATTGCAGCACTAATCAGCCCATTCATTGTGATGTTCTATCACAGGCGCCTAATAAACCAGCTTAATAAAGATAAAATCAGACATGGCCCTCGCGTGCTCCTCCGAGTCTCGTAGCCTGTGCCTTCAGATTTGTTATGTACCAATGGATCTAGTCCTCCTCCTGAGCTTCATTACTGTGTTCTAGGAAGCAAACACAATCTGGATGTACTTACAGTCTGACAAAGCCGTGCTGTTTTCAAGTAACTGCTTATTAGGTTATATATATAATTATATATATATATATATATTATATATATATATATATATATATATATATATATAATATATATATATATATAATTATTTTTATATTTTTTTTTTATTAATTTATTTTATTTTTATACACATTTATATTTATTTGTACTTTCACAGTAAAATCATAATGTGATTTGTCTCATGTGCAAGTATCAAAGTGATTTATCAATGTAGGCATCATTTGTCATATGGCACATATAGGTCATTAAATATTAAAAGTTTCAGACATGCTACTTTTTGCCATTTTTTCAAATTAATTTTTTAGAAAAAAAAAAGGCTACACAAAATTTGTATTGCCACATCAGTAAGGCCAAGTTGACACGGCATAATTGCGGGGCGTAATTACACCCCGTAATTACCCCAGGACTTCGGGAGCTCGCGCCGACTCCCACGGGGACGGGAAGCCGGCAGCCCGCCGGCCCCATAGACATTCATTACCAGCGGCGCGTCTACGCCGTGAATAATTGACATGTCACTTACCTCCCCCCCCGCGGCGTATTGTCCGAGCGGGGAGAGGAGATGTTATCCATAGTTCTCTATGGATCGTCTGATAATGTAGAATGAGCTTTCCATGATCGCCCCGTATTGAGCGCAGTACTCCGCAAAATACGGGCCGAAATACGTCCCAATTTAAGCCGTGTGAACATAGCCTAGAATACCAAGTTAATTAAAATATATCATTTACCCTGTATGGTTAACACTGAAGGAAATAAATTCTCAACATCAAAATTGCGTTGTTTGATCACTCTGCGTTACACCGTTCCGACTTACATATGTCCCCTAGTTACAAACGGAGACTTATGGGGCGTGGCTGACACTTGGACTTCGATGTTCCACAGGAGATAGTAGCTGTGGAACGACAAGTTCCAGCATGCCACATTAGCAAATGAGGTGAAATCTTAACAGGGGAACAGACAGCAAAACAAATGTAAAAACCATTCCCTGCACTATCCAAAAAAAAAAAAAAAAAAAAAACCTTTTGTCCTGGAGTTACATTTAATAAATATACATGTTCCAGCTTACATACAAATTCAACTTAACAAACCTACATTCCCTATCCCGTTTGTAACCCGCAGACTGCCTGTACATAAAAAGCTGCAATTATCCCAAAATGGTACCAATAAAAACTATACTTGGGTCCTTAGATCAAAAAACAAAGAAAAGGTTACTGGTCGAAATAAAGGATGCTACAGCACAAATAAAAAAAGAGCAAAAAGGGTTTTTTTTATATTGGTATTAAAACAATGAAAAACTGTACAGATTTGGTATCAACAAATCACAGATTCGTACCGACCTGCAGAATACAGAAAACATGTCATTTATACCAAAACAGTGAACTTCATGAAAAAAGCCCCTCATAAGACAATGCAGATGGAATAACCGTAATTGCTCTTGCAATGCAGGGATAACAAACCAAAAAAAATCTAAATAAATAACTAAATCACTGTCTAAAAGGATTAAACCTCTGTTCATTTTAGGCTTACGAGTCCAGTGGGCGGTCCTACTCAGTGATGTACTACAGCTATCTTTATATGCAACACACTGGACTATTAACCCAGAATGAGCAGAGGTTTGAATTAACAAGTTCTGCTGATCCTTCTCCCACAAAACACTTTTTTAATCTTATCCTGCTCTGTAACAGGATGTCTACGTTGAAAATCTTCAAACCTATCACTTTTGACCGTTGCCTAATATACTACTAAATTGTGGATTCACCTAGAATTCACTCGCTTCAGGTATGTTCACATGGCGGATTGCGGCGCGCATTGCACGTGCCGCAATCCGCCGGGTGTTTTAGAAGTCCGCGGATTTTCTATTGAAGTCTATGGGGATGATTTACAGTTTAATTTTTGCGGATTCTAAATACTAAATCAGCATGTAAATCCCTGTTGTGTGTAGGCCAGGCATCCTCAAACTGCAGCCCTCCAGCTGTTGTGAAACTACAACTCCCATCATTCCCACTGTTCTATATTATACAAATGCATGATGGGAGTTGTAGTTTCCCCAACAGCTGGAGAGCCGCAGTTTGAGGATTCCTGGTGTAGGCTATAGCTGGCCTACAAGGCATTTTTTGTCAAGCGATCCTCAATGCTGTGTTATCCAAACAGTCAGCGAGGCAAAAACCAGGATGAAATATACATAGGAGAACATTTAAAACAAAAAGTACCTATAAAATTTTTTTTTAAAAAAACACCAATAAAAAAAAAAAACATTAATAGTTGCATATTGCTTGTCAATATGAGAAAACACATTTTAATGCTAGCTTGGTTATAACAACCATTGTAGACTCTTTGGAGCCATAGGCTAAGTTCACACGGCATAATTGCGGGGCGTAAGTACGAGCGTGTGGGGTGGGGCCCCATTGACAGTTGTTACTCCCGGTGCGTAAACGCCGTAAATAATTGACTTGTCACTTATCTCCACCCGCGGCGTATTGTGCGAGCAGGGAGAGGAGGCGTAATCCATAGTTCTCTATGAGAACTGTGGATTACCGTAATGACTGGGGCAGTAGGGCGCGAAATACGAACCGAAATGCGCCATAATTTAAGCAGTGTGAACATGGCCATAATGGTCATAAACTTACCCAAGAATCGAAATTAATGCATAAACACAGAGGTCAATGGGATCCACATGTGTTATTATCCAACACATTTCTAAAATGACACTATTCAGTCATAATATTTTCCACTAATATCTATGGGCACATCAGTGTTCATGCTCAGACACTTTCGGAGGTCCTGCTGCAGGTACATTCTACTAGATCTATTCGTGCACACAATGCTCTGGGTATCTGGAGACAGTGTCATCTCTTACAATTTGGTACATTTTGCCATTTGAATGCAGTTCGGTCAGTAAATTCTGCAGATGCTCATGTTTTCCATGCACCTGTCTTGACAGGTGCTACCATAGGGGCTTCTAGAAATACCTCTCTAAAACAGAAAGACTTCAAAGTAGCGTTGTACGGTTTAAAAGCTTTCAATTACAATAAATAATCCAAAAAACAAATGTAACTACTGCATTTACGTGGTTCACATACAAAAAGCAAGACTAATGACGCCAAGTGCTAAGCTGCAGTCTAGTAACACAGACATAGCACATTAACTCCTTAGCATTCCCCAATGATGCGGCGTTGCATCAGCACTACACCCTCCGCATCCAAGACTGTCAACTTCACAGTCCATATGAAGACACAGTGAAATCAACTTGCCATCATTAGTATTCCAGGCTCCCTCCCATAGACTGCTGAACTGCCAGGATCTGCGGGGACTTAAGCTATCTGACAACTTGCCTCCAACTCACCTTGGTAGCACAGAGCTGGATGTCAGGATTAGCAATAAAACGCATCAATCAAATGTATCCACACAAGTCACGGCGTATGAGGCTTCCCATTCAGGGACAAGTGCAGGCTTATCAGCAGTTACAGTAAGGGACTGAATCAGGTCACAAAGGCTTCACAAAATTAGAATCATGACAGGGTAAGGAGCCTAGATTTGTACGCATCATTTGTTCTACTACCTGTCTAGAAAGATAGTTCCATACTTGAGCATTATCTGCCTCTATAGATTTTGCCAAAGAAAGGGGAAAAAAAAAAAAAGCTGTCTCTCCCTCGCCTCTAGATGAGTTCAGGGCCGGCTTTTCTGAAGAAAAGGCCACCACAAGGGAACACTAGGACTAAAATACAATGCACGAACCAGCGCTTGATATAATCAGGTTGTCTATGTCAACTATTGGACATTCGCAATGGAAAGTCAGTATCATCTCAACCTGCGTTAAGAAAAATGAATCAATTACTAGATACAGTCGAGACGCATCATTAAAACCAGCAAGTAATATCCAGAGTAACCACCAGGTGCAGTACAGACAGCTTGATGGGCTGGGAGCGACTCAATAAGGTCTTGGTGGGTTCTCACAGCTATCTGGAGCCATGCTGACTGCATCCCACAGCTGCTGGAGGATCAAACAATCCAGGTGGTCCAACAGATGCTTAAAGGGAATGTATCCTCAAAAATTAATTCTTGTTTAACTCACGTTTTTGAGTTAAAAATTTAGGAATTTTTGGTTATATTTTTTTAATTTTTCATATCACTCTACTTTTTAATATTCTTAAGTCTTGCAGTTTTCACTTTGGCCACTAGGCCTTGTTTGCACAGCTTTAACAGCAGTAAGAGAGATACTTTACAGCAGCTTCATGCACATAGGAACCATAAGACTGATGCTGTCCCATAGACTTCGATGGGACAGTTTTCTAGTCATGCTGTGTGACCTAGGAAGAATTCACTCTGCAGGGAGGAGGGGGGTGAGAGCTGTGACATCTCCTCTTGTGACTGGTGGATTCTGTGTCATCTATTCACACTGGTGTCTCCTTTCAGTTTGACCCTGCTTGTGTTAATAATGAGCAGACTACTGAGAATCTTAATCTATAGGACAGGAAGTGTCAGACTGTTATTAGGCTTCGTGGCCAAAATGAAAACTGCAGGACTTAAGAATTATTAAAAAATACTGAAAGTGATATGGAAAATTAAAAATAAATATAACCAAAAATTCTTCAAAAATGTGTTTAACATAAAAACGTGAGTTAAACAATAAGTCATTTTTGATGACAAATTCCCTTTAATTGGTTCAAGTCTGAGGAAATAGGGGCCAGGGTAGCACTTGGAAGTCTTAGTCACTTCTAGACATGTGATATGTCGCATTGTTTTGCCAGAAGATCTCATCCGCCCTAGGGAAGACAGTCAGCCTGTATGGGTGTATATGATCTGCAAAGATTGGATTCCTAACCAGATCGGTTGAGCGGTTAATGAGCAGCCCAGAGAATACCCTTAAAAACATTCCCCAGACCAGAACACCGGCAGCCCCATTATCTTGTGTTCTTCCTGCAATGGTTGCAGGGTGTTTATGCTCTGATATTTCTTGTCTGACACGCCAGCATCCACCTGTTCCACAAAGCAAAACTATTGACTCGGAGAAGGCAACCTTCCAATTCAGAGGCTGCTGTGAAAATTGAAGTCTTTTCTGCTCATGATTAAGAAGATGTGCAATGACCATACGTCTTTGGAGCCCCATACATACTAGGGTTCACCGAACTTAGGTCTTCCACCCCCAAATTTGGTAGGCCCTTGGTCAGGTGCCAGTCTACCTTCATGCACCATCTCAGCCAACGTTCACCTGGTATTCCACAGATTCCACATCACTTATTCACAACGGTGCCACTTGTCCACTCATGATACACTTACTACAGCAGCATACAAACGGCTCACAAACTGCACAGCATCAGAAATATTACCACCCATGTCCTGAAAGCCAATGACCATCCCTTTTAACAATTTTTCAAACAGTCCCTTTTACCTACAAAAGCAACAAGAGATGTGTGCAGATGCCCCATCACACACCTTATATTAGCACCAAGCCAGCTCACGACTTCATTCATGCAACAGACATTATAAGTAGGAAGTGGTGATAGTAATGTGACAAGTCTGTACATTAATCATTAGACCTGCACAGGCCAAATAATATACTTGTGCATAAAGTGAATGTGTCATCAGAAAACCACCTATTTATAACTCATGTTTATAGGTTAAATACTTTTTTTTTTTTTTTTAGAATTCTGAAGAACTGACTTCTTCTCAGGTCACAGAGCATGCCTAGAAAACTCTCCTATAGAAGTCAGTGGGTCCGTTCCTCCACACAGGCTCCTGTGTCTATGAAATGGCTGTAACGGACCTCTATGGAAAACCCATGCAGAAGTCCCCACTGCACGGGTTTTTCGCCGAATGGTCTTTTTAGACCACCGGTGGTCCGAAAAACAGTGAACATGTTCATTCTTCCGCCCGGGCGAAATATGAACAGGTAAAGGCAAAGGGGGAGGGCTTGATCTGCAAACCACGGAGAAAAGCCATCCCCCTGCGGCCGTGTGCACAGCCCCAAAACAGAGCAAATATCCGAGCGGTACTTGCTCTGCGCCAAGTAAACGGCCCCTAAGAGTATGTTCACAAACGTTTTTGGGCCACTTTTTACGTGCGGGAAAATGGACCAAAATTAGCCTCAGAAAGCTTTAAATCTTCCTTCATTGAATATCATGTAAAATATGCCCCGATATTCACAATAAGCGTAATAGCGAGCCATTTTTGGGACACAATTACGGCCGGAAAAATAAGCTAGATGTCAATTCTTGGTGTTTTCCGCTTGTAAAATCCCCAAGATTTTTTAACGCTTCTAATCAGGCTTTTTTTGTTAAGCAGATTTGGAAGCGTAAATTTATACTTAAAAAATAACGCTGTGTGAACATACCCTAAGGGCATGTCCACACTGCACGGGTTTTCGGACGGTTTTTCAGTCCGCCTGAAAAACCGGCCGAAAATGAGCACAATGGTGCTCTATGGAAAACCCGTGCAGCAGTCCCCACTGCACGGGTTTTCCGCCTGGCGGTTTTTCCGCCCGCAAAACATTGAACATCTGTGCAAGCCAATGTGAAGGGGGAGGGCTTTTCTCCGCTCATCGCCGAGAAAAGTTGTCCCCCCGCGGCCGTGGGGACGGATGCAAAACAGGACAAATAAGGGCCGGCATTTGTCCTGTGCCGTGAGAACGCGCCCTTAATGCCATGAAAAGCAGCTCAGGCAAGATTGCTGCCTCCATAATCATATACAGACAACAGAATTGAGAAATCTATAATGAGAAAATAAAAATGACTAAGAAGAAAAAACTGGCCATCGATTTCATACCAATATGCCATGACACATCCATTTGTCATTGCCACCACACACAGGCGTGGGTCCAGCTGGCAGTAGCAGCTTGTGGGACCATTGGCTATCTTCGATTCTGGCATGGCCTCCCCAGTGGTCAAAATCCATAACAGAAACGGCTTGAGGGCCCCAATATAGACATCAATCGGGAACCAGGAAACAATCCATGTAAAACTTAACACACTGGCTAGCAGGCCCTGTCCATTAGCAGCAGAATACTAAGAGAGCAAACCTGATAAAACACCACACGATGTGACAGAGAAAATAGCAGATGCAATGATTACAATGGGTGTGATTTGTGGCTGTGACAATATTGTCTGGAGCGGCAACCCGGGTGACAATGGTAATATGACACAAACTGGATAATTAAGATTAGATTTGTTTTGTCTGCCAAGATAGAACGAGCCTGGAGAAAATGGAACAAGAGTAAATGCTGTGCCGCACAATGACAGCACTTTCTCATGTTCGTAAAGGAAATGAACCTGTGCTTTTTGGTGTTCCCGTAGTATGGCTTTTTTTTTTTTTAAGTAGGCTTTCTAGTTAAAAGATTTGATCGCCTTTTATTTTTCATAGCCAGTCCTGTTTATTAGCAACCAGTGCTGCCATCTCTGTGCCAAATATACTAAGGAGCCCTGGACTGTCAACAGGGCAGTCCCGATGCCACCTTCACTAACAAGTGGTGACCACCCTCTTGACGGTCATGCCCATAGATAATGCACTGGGATGAGGAATTAGTATGACATAAAAAGGGGTTGGCAGTGGGGCAGAACATGCTGCCAGCTCCAATCTTCAGAGGGTTTTAGACTTTTGTCCTTCTCAGATTCTTAGCATACACCACCAAGCAGCATCATCATATAGAAGGTCCCATGATAAAGAACAGAAAATTGGCATTTTATTTTACCGCTTTGTGCTCTAGGGAAAAGGGCAGCAGACCAAGTCAATCCCAACACCAAAGCCAAATGCATACTACGGAGTCCTTAATGTTCATTTTTTTGACCCCCATCAGGTACGAGGGGTCTATGGCTACATTTACCATATACACCAGGCACTTTCACAGTGCTCCTCTACCATATGTGCAAGTAATGGGAGTTAAAGAGAGCTTTAGGCTATGTCTACACTGCACGGGAAAACAATCGTATCTTCGGTTCTTTGCGGTTTTTAAAAGCGCCGAAGATACGATCGTTCCTGCGGCCCCATAGACGGCAATAGGAAAGACGAGCTGCAGTCTACACAGCTCGTCTTTTCTCTGCCCGTCTTTCGGCAGCGGTGTATTATACAACCTGTTGCATAATACGCCGGCGCTTCTCGTTTTCTTGCCGTCTTCCCATATAATACTATTTTATGGGTGACATCAGGAAAATGAGAAGCGACCGCGGTTTTGCACAAAGCGTGACAGAAGCCGCGGTCCTGCATCAGACAAAAAACGGCCGCTTTTGGGCCGTTTTTTTTTTTTGCCGATCCAGTGTAGACATAGCCTTAGTGTACGTTCACATGTTCAGCAGCAAAACAGTGTGGAGTCTATAGCTAAAAACAATGGTTTTTGAACGCGGATTTGCAATTTCAGTGGATTTCAGTCTTCATTTACTGTGTGAGATTCAGTGTGAAAAAAACCCCCAAACCAGTGTCTTCTTTGACATAATGTGAGGTTGATTGCAGTCTGTGTTAGACACCGTTTCTGATACTTTTTGGGTATTGTTTCTCAAGTGGATTCGGCACTGAAAGCCGGCGTATGAACCCATTCTTAAGATGGTATTCGAATATACAGGCAGTCCCCAACTTACACCGTTCCGACTTATATCCGTCCCCTAGTTACAAACGGAGATTAATGGGGCATGCTGACACTTGTAGCTCCATGTTCTACAGCAGATAGTAGCTGTGGAACGACAAGTTCCAGCATGCCACAGCAGCACACGAGGTGAAAATGAGGTAAATTCTTTTTAACAGGGGCACAGACACCAAAAGTAAACAAAAAACCTTTTGTGCTGTAGTTACATTTAATAAATATACCTGTTGCAACTTGCATACAAATTAAACTTAAAGGGGTTGTCTCACTACGAAGATTATAGTTGAAAATGTGGGGACCAAAAATCTAAGGATGTACGTCCTTGGTTACTATTGGCAAAGTGCTACGGTTTTAGAGAACGGGCTGGTTTACATGTGCTTAGCTACGGTGTTTGTTTACTGGTCAGGGAAGCATTCTGTCCTGCCCAGGTCGTGCACATGCAAAGGAAAGGCAGTGAAGAGGGGGGCCAGGGTTGTGTGTATTGGCAGGCAAGGAGGAGAAGCAGTGAGAGGACTTGCAGAACAGCTTGGAATAGATGTCAGCAATACATGAGGGGAACTGAGCTGCTACTGAAGCCAGGTCTACACTTATTGCGCAGAGAGAGCAATGGTGTGACACAGTGTCCATTATATATGTTTTGGATGTAAAATCAAAGTGCTTTCACACAGCGCAGTTTTGGTGCAGTTTTAACTGTGCTCCAAATAGACTGCCTTTATTACCAGCAAGCTCCTTTCAGTTGTCTAAATTGTTCAGAAAGGTGTTTCAAGTAATCAATGACTGTTTGAAGTCTTGTGGATTACAAACACACTGATTGATTACTCCCTTTCCAAGCTGTTTAGATAAGTTAAAGAAGCTTGCTGCTAATATAGGCAGATAATTGGTGACAGTATAGAGTATGAGTTTACATTAGGGTGCAGTTGAAACTGCACCAAACTGCACTGTGTGGAGCACCCTAGAGAGTGACTATTTCACACGGTGCGTTTTGATGCGTTTTGTTTGAGTATGTTGATTTTTTTGTGCATGGAAATGGCACAATCAATTGAACATGTAGCTTAATGACTATTGTTGCACACTAAAACGCATACATTCACAAAAAACGCATCAAAAACGCACCAAAACCGCACCGTGTGAAAGCACCCTTAGGGTGCTACCACACAGTGCAGTTTTGGTGCAGTTTCAACTACACTCCAATTAAACTACATTTATTACCAGCAAGCTTTTTTCACTTATCTAAACTGTTCGGAATCACTGAGTGTTTGTCATCCGTAAGGGTGCTTTCACACAGTGCGGTTTTGGTGCGTTTTTTTGGATGCACAACAGGAAGGCACAACAATTAATGCTATACATTGTTGCACAAAAACCGCATCCAAAAAAACGCATCAAAAACGCACCAAAACCACACCGTGTGAAAGCACCGTAAGGCAATGTTCATACGGCTTATTGCCGGCGTAATTGCGGGGACGGATTTCGCCCGCAATTACGCCGGCAGCCGTGCAGGGGGAGCCGGCAGCTCGCCAGCCCCATAGACCATTATTCACGGCGCGTACACGCCGTAAATAATGTGCATGTCACTTTCTCCCCCCGCGGCGGATTCGCCGAGCGGGGAGAAGAGACGGAATCCACAATTCTCTATGAGAACTGTGGATTACCGTAGTTACTGGGACGGATTGGAGCCGTACTGAAGCACAAATCCGGCGCGCAGTACGGCTTCAATCAGTCCCAGAATAAGCCGTGTGAGCGAGGCTCAAGACTTCAAACCCAGTAATTGATTACTTACTTGAAACAGTTTTCTGAAAAATTTAGACATCTGAAAGAAGCTTGCTGGTAATAAAGGCAGTTGAATTGGAGCGCAGATAAAACTACACCAAAACTACGCTGTGTGAAAGCAACCTTAAAATTGCACCATGTGAACACACCCTTAGTGATACTGTTGCTCTGTGTATAGAGACTACACCCTAATTTTTTTTTCCTGTCCAAACGCCAGCATAGCCTTGTAAGTTCTTTTCAAATGGGTTGGATCCACTGCAATTTGCCACATTGCATCTACAGAATAAAATACACTGCTTTAACGCTGTAAATCTGCGCCAGATATATTGCGGGGTAACGAGCAGATGTGTGTGCAAATTTGCAGCATTAAAACTGTGGAGTTTATTCTGCAGATCCGCTGTAGAAAATACCCAGTGGATCTAATGTGTTTGAATAAAGTTTCCTACAGTCCTACCATATGCAGTAACCTTCCCAAAAAAAACTTAAAAAAAAAAAAGTTTGTATTCGTTAAAATTGCACTGTGCTCTATTGCAGAGTGTGAATGGGAACTCTATACTGAAAAATTATTACGGTACATGCCATACAGGTCTATTATCATAGCCTAACTAGAGCAGGTTGTAAGTAAACTAAGCTGTATACATAAGTAATATAAAACAGACAATTTAACCTGTATTTACTACGTGGCATCCTGGGAAGGAACATTTCCCCAGAAAGTACACAATATTACTTCAGCACCATTTAACCAAATGTCATCATATGAGAAACTCAGCTGAAGCTATATACCTGCCAACAGAAATCAGTCTTCCAAAAAGCAATCCTACAATAAAGCACAACAAAACCAAAATCTGATCATAAAAAAACATTTAGCAGATCTGCTACTAAAAGCACATTAGATGCAGAAATGATGTATCCAATACAACATCTACATGGTTTAAATTGTTGCATTTCCATCCCTAGTAAGCAGATAGTAGTCTATATTATCATGGTGGAAATGTGTAAAAAATAATAAAGGACAGTGCCAATGATTCTTGTGTGTTGACTGCAGGGGGAAAATAAGTGGAATGTTTCAATCACATACATGCAAAATATGCATTCATTTTGTGACCCCAAGAAAAGTTGTGTAAACGTCTAATCCACGCCGATGTGGATTTTAAAAAACGTCAAGAACAGACTGTAAAACCATCCCCAAATAAATACTCTTCAAATACTCGGACGACGCAGTTCAAGAATACAGAATCCGACGGGTATTTTGCCCTTTGTCATGTGGACGTACCCTAGGGTTAAGTTCCCATGGCGTATAGCAGCACGTACCTGTTCGTGGCACTAGATGCCTGCTGTTGAAAGTACGCGCTGGCCAGCACGTACTTTTAACAGCGCTCCAACCTGACTCCGATTCAATTTCATTGGTGTCCAAAAAAAAGTGTCATAGCATTTCTTTTTACGGGCACTTACTGTGCGCAAGGGAATATGCTGGCATTTCATAGCACTCAATTAGTACTATGATTTCACGTATTTGTGGGGCGTACTTTGGCCGCATTGCAGTGCAGTGAACATACCCTAAAGAAGTGATTTATATATAACAAAATATATTGCCACGGACCATACCTACAGACTGACCTACAAAAAAAAATGTTTCATAGAGTCCTTAAACTGAGCGCCTCGGTATAATCCTATAATGTTAATTATAGCACTTAGAGCTATTAGTTATGGGAGATTTATTGAAAAGGAAGGAAGCTTGGAACATCTCTTTAAATTGTCACACCTTAAAAAGAGCTTTGATTGAATGGACTTTATCTAATATAACTGATAGTCAAGTTCTCACATGCCCACATAAACCACCTTTCAGTCTACCTAGTCTGTAGTAACTCACACCTGCAATACATTTTTAACAGGGCAACGCAGTGAGTAAAAATTAGTGTCGGTAGCAAGCATATTAAAGAATGAACGTGGACGCAAATTAAGATTAACAGGGCCTAAAAGAGTTTACAGATATACAACTGCGACTCCACCTCTATATGCTTTAGGTATTAGGCTAGTTCTACACAGCGTTGGATTTTGGACAGTTTTTCAGCCGATTCCCTATTTTGAATCTACCGATAAACAGACTATCTAGCGCTGTGTAACCCTCAATTGAAAATCCATGCTGTAGTCTAAAACCGTCCGGTGGAATATAGACCATGTTGTATATTCTGCTGGACCGCCGTTGGATTCCTGGAGCCCCAACGTACTGGGCTGCTGGGAATCCGAAATCCAGCCGCTTTTTTTTTTTGCACAGTCCAGCGACGTGAAAATGCCGTCGGATTTTGGACAGCATTGTCACATAGCTGTGTAGACATGGTTTAATGAGACAAAGATAAAAGGATGAGCAGTCATGTTAGATTTTTACACTAGCTTTATCAGTCAGAGTCCTAGTCATATCTAAAATAGCATAGTAGACTATATCATTCCTACCAGGACTGTGGAGTCGGAATCGTTTTAAAATGGACCGACTCCCAAAATATATAATAGATTGGTCCTATTTCAATGCATTGCCAAGAGCAAGAGGAATTGGGTCTTGCCAGTGCTACTGTTACCGTAACTTCAGCCGCATCAGATGAGGAGTTTAATTTTGAAAAGTACTTAGATGACATGGAGTAGGCAAAACGAAAAGACTCCGCTACCAAAGCAAATAGATTGACCATCTTTCAGCAAATTTTTTTACTTGCTCTCAAAGAAGTAGAAGAGTTTAACCATTCATCAGAACGGACTGTGCCTGAAGTAATTCCTTTATACCCTGAAATTGTCAGAGGTGCTGCACAGTGTGGTCACCGCATTGCCACCAACCCAAGTTAGTATAGAGAGGCCGTTCTCTAACCTGGAAATAATCAGATCAAATTTGAGGTCATCTGTGAAGGAGAATCTGATGGAGACGATACTATTTCTCAAAATAGATTCAGACGCCACAAATTATATTCTTTTTGGTTGAAAACAGTTTTTTCCCTACCTACTGCAGCATTTTGCATATAAAGTTTATTAAAGTTTTCTGTGTTCTAAAGTTGTATCCAATAAAAATATTTTACACCGACAAGCAAAAGGATCTCATCACTAAATTTGACCTGCAACCATTTAGCATAAGCTTCGTTATACAGATTCTGGTCATGTAACTGCATTGTTACTGTTTTGCTCCTGATGGTGGAACAATCTTTTTCTTCTTGTATACTACAAATTACAACCTGTTCTCAAATTCCCTAATAGCTCAATGTGTGTGTTAGTTGATTTCCAAGCAAAAGGTCACTGGCTCATATCGAGGAGCAGCCATGAAAAAGACTTTATAACAAAAGAGAAACTGCATCAACCACCTCATCGATAACGGCCTCTTGCCAGGAAAATTGCCAAACTGCCTCATGTGAGGCCATGACAGCTGCAAGAATATGAAATTAAATCCATCCATTCAAAAGCCAAGTGGTTGACGTCCAGGCAAAATATCACAGTCAACAAGTCGGCTCATCACAAGGTCTATCAGTCCTGGCGCAACAAACACGGCAGTGGAGGTGGCTCATATACATCCTAAGAGTGAGATCACAGACGTCCATGCAAGCACCGTGCAATCCTCATTACACAGGTCTGGAATGATAGTCCGAACATAGGTGAAGAAGCCTCGACTTCAATCTCGTCATAAGAAGCATTGGCTTGAGTTTGCAAAAAACTACTTACAGTGGAAAGTAGACGATTGGAAACGGGTGACTTGGAGAGATGAGATGAAAGTCAATAGACCGAGCTCTGATGGGTTTAGAAGAATCAAGGGAGAAGGGGCCTAATGGATTGAGAAATTGATGGAATTGTCAAGTTTGGTGGAAGAAGCCAGAGGATCAATGGTGACCTCAATGCTGAGCTATATGTGAGTATCCTACAAGATGAGTTACTTAGTACACTAGAGTACTATGGGTACGAAAAGGACGACCGTGTCCCAGCAGGAAAACGACCCGAAGAATATCTCAAGTTTGGCTAAGAAATGAATAAATTACAATGAAGTAGAGTTGCTGTATTAGCCCCCACAGTCCCTAGACCTCAACCCAATCAAACACTTGTGGGTAGAGTTGAAGAAAAAGCAGTATGTATGTATGTATGTATGTATGTATGTATGAATGAATGAATGAATGAATGAATGAATGAATGAATGAATGAGAGTCTACCAGTATGCACCAACACTGGGAACATGTAGAAGAGACCTGGAATCAGACTTCAGATGACATGCTTCAATCTGATCGAAAGCCCAGAAGGATTCAGGCAGTGTTGAAAGCCAAAGGCGGATTTACAAAATACTAACAAAATAATAAAAATTAACATTTTGATTTTTAGGAGCTAAACAGTAACAATGCAGTTACAGGACAAGAATCTGCAGAACTAACCAGATGCTAAATACTTGCAAGTCAAATTTATGTACAAGACAGGTAAGATGACTGCATATAAAATGATGGGAGCCTCATGTACAAAGCTGTAGTGGAAGGAGCGATATGGAGCCTGAAAGTCACAAGTTCAAAACATGGTTACCCTTTTACTTGTCTGTGACTGTTCTACCTAAATAGTTTGATTATTGTATCATAAGGGTGATGAAAAGCCTTAAATTACCATTTACTACAGTAAAGTTATCACTTAAACATTTGCCATGTATGAGGGAATGGGAGTCGTGGCTTTGGCTTACTGATTCCTATGCAAAGGCATCAAGGTAAAAAACAAAAACAGACACATGGCAAGGTTTTCTTTTTTCCCTAAACACAGGAGTTTGTAAGCGACATAAGGCACACTGTATGCTTAGTGATAGGTTTAGGCCTTCTTTGCTCATTAAAGGTTTAATGTCGGAAAAACCTGACATCAGTCAAAAGGTTTAAACTATGTAGACAAAGCTTTAAAATAACATTTTGATACAAATAGCATATGATAAAACGCTCATTGTAATGCTGCCCACATACAATGGTAAAGGATGTACCTTCTAAATGCACTGACACTAACTATACCACCTGTGCAGGATGCACTGACAATAATGATATCACCTGTGCAATGCTGAGGAAATCCTGAAAACTTGACCTGTTGGTGGGTCTTGAGGACAGGAGTTGAGAAACACTGTTCTAAAGGTGTTTTTGAACACTTTGAACAAAAAAAACAAAAAAACAATGCAACTCAGACGTCAGCATGGATAAACTAATACTAGAAGAATCGAGACAACAAAAAAATATAGGAGTTGTAATAATACCACTATAGATGTCACTGGAACACTTTGTATCAGTTTGTACATCCAACAAAAACATTATGGGAAAGGGGCTAAGAAGCCCCCCCCGCCCTTGTTTGGGTTTTAACAAAACCTATTTGCTTTTTCCCCCCGAGTCTTTAGAAAGCAAAAAGGATTTTTTAGCCAAGCCGTATCTATCTACGGCTTGGGTAAAAAATCCTTTTTGCTTTCTCAAGACTCGGTGGGTCAAAAAACAAATGAGGATTTGTTACAACAACAAGGGCGTGTGGGCTTTCAGCCCCCTTTCCCCTAATGCTTGTTTATGCAGATCTAAGTAAGGGGGAAAAGGCAAAAAAAGAAATCTACAAGGGCCCTTCGTCCGGTGCTCTCCTTAAGGAGAGATCTTCCCTTTCTGTAATAAAACAAAGACCCCTTGTTTTTTGTGCCCCCAAAAAGGGGAAAGGACTACCCGAAGAAGGCTGTGCAAGACATAGCACAAAGAGCTAATGATTTATAAGCTCCCATTGCAGACTTCAGGTGTTTCTAGGAGACAGGTGTACCGAAGACTCCCGGCAATCCATAAACATACAGGTGTATCAAGATCAGTCGTCTTTTGCAGTGGGTTTTTTCTGTTTTTCTTTTGGGGTTTTATAAAAGAGAGCAAAACAGATTTGTTTTACCACAATAAAAAAAATAATTAAATCTGGGGCAAATGATGCAGTGACAGCCCAGATCACCACATGTCCTGTGACACCACTTGGCCTGACCATCGCTGTAAACACTTATAAATAGCATGTAATGTCCAGAACTCCATGTTTATCAGTTACAGCATGAATATAAATGGACGGAAAGTTCTAAGCATCCAAACACTATTACACAGAATCACCACAACTCATTCTTCCTCAGCTGAGATTCTTATGTGAACGGCAAAATAATGCTTAGAGGAGTTTTCTTCACACTGATTAAAGAGTATTGTAGAATTGCTTGCTTATTATAATGAACAAATTGTTGGAACTGCCCTGTGTAAATAGGTCTAAAGGTCCTATGCACCCAACCTTACAGCTCCATGACATCCAAGTAAACTATTTCTTGAAACAGGACATTCAGACATATGTGGTATGTGACCTAACAATATACTCTTCTTGGATAGTCCCTGGGGAGTGGGAGGATTCCCTTTGTTTGTTAGAGATATATATATATATATATATATATATATATACACATACACTCACCGGCCACTTTATTAGGTACACCATGCTAGTAACGGGTTGGACCCCCTTTTGCCTTCAGAACTGCCTCAATTCTTCGTGGCATAGATTCCACAAGGTGTTGCAACGATGCTCAATTGGTACCAAGGGGCCCAAAGAGTGCCAAGAAAATATTCCCCACACCATGACACCACCACCACCAGCCTGAACCATTGATACAAGGCAGGATGGATCCATGCTTTCATGTTGTTGACCGCCAATTCTGACCCTACCATCCGAATGTCGCAGCAGAAATCGAGACTCATCAGACCAGGCAACGTTTTTCCAATCTTCTACTGTCCAATTTCGATGAGCTTGGGCAAATTGGAGCCTCAGTTTCCTGTTCTTAGCTGAAAGGAGTGGCACCCGGTGTGGTCTTTTTGCTGCTGTAGCCCATCTGCCTCAAAGTTCGCCGTACTGTGCGTTCAGAGATGCTCTTCTGCCTACCTTGGTTGTAACGGGTGGCTATTTGAGTCACTGTTGCCTTTCTATCAGCTCGAACCAGTCTGCCCATTCTCCTTTGACCTCTGCCATCAACAAGGCATTTCCGCCCACAGGACTGACGCTCACTGGATGTTTTTTCTTTTTCGGACCATTCTCTGTAAACCCTAGAGATGTTGTGCGTGAAAATCCCAGGAGATCAGCAGTTTCTGAAATACTCAGACCGCCCTTCTGGCACCAACAACCATGCCACGTTCAAAGGCACTCAAATCACCTTTCTTCCCCATACTGATGCTCGGTTTGAACTGCAGGAGATTGTCTTGACCATGTCTACATGCCTAAATGCACTGAGTTGCCGCCATGTGATTGGCTGATTAGAAATTAAGTGTAAACGAGCAGTTGGACAGGTGTACCTAATAAAGTGGCCGGTGAGTGAGTGTATATATATATATATATATATATATATTATAAATATAAATATATATATATATATATATATATAAAAACACTTCCAAACCTCTATATGAACAGGGCTTAGGGCACATCCACATAACAATTGTCAAAATACTGGAACAGCAGTAAGTATAACTTAGCCACCTTGAGACCATCTTAAAGGGAAAGGGCTGCACTTGCACAATTCTCCCCATCCTTTTCTATGGTAGTTACGAATACAGCTGAGCAAACAGTCATAACCCCATTCACTCGCTTGTAGCGAGCTGGTCTCAGAAAGGGATTTTGCCAAGTGGCAAAACCCCTTTAAGAATTAAGAACTAGTGTATTCAACATTAACAGCAGCAGCTTAGATTTAAGTACAGACGCCGCACTGTAATAGAACATCCCAAACAAGTGTAAGCAGGAGTCTTGCCACTATTCCACGCAGGCCCTAAAGCTCACACCACAGCAACTTATCTGACTGCAGGTGGAATTGATAGACTGGCACATACTACAACTTGCTATACACTTACTGCTCATTATCTCTGTGGGTTGTGTCCTCAACAAGACTAATCTGCTCATTCTGACAGCACTTACCTCTCAAACAGATGCTGAATAGAGAAAAATAAGTGACATTACATAAAACTCCATGAATACCATTTCAATGGAAAGCTTGGCTTTATACAGCAGACAAATATTACAGCATAGACCGACTGCATTGTACTCGAGCATGATTTGTGGGGAATGCTGCAAACTAGTTCTATACGCAGAACAGACTAAGTGGGAGAGGCGCAACCATCTATAATTTTACACTTCTGTTTCCTGCACAGCTAGGGCTGCAGCGAATGTAAGAAAAAAAAAAAAAAAAAAAAAAAAAAAACACATTTTTTTATTTTACTATTTTTTATTTTTTTTTACACTCACCGTTACCAGCAGCCTTAGCTGTGTTAAGCTTTAGGTTTGCAGGAAACAATGTAAAGTTTTAGATATCTGCGCCTCTACCTTAGTCTGTACTGTGCATAGAACTGGTAAATGTAAAATTTTACATAAATTAATAAAGTTGAAAAAGCTCAGTGCATCAAAACTTTCATCACTGGGATCCTGATTAAAAGTCCCTTTTTAATAATTTTCTTGGTGTTTCATGGTGTTTTATCTGCTTCAAAGCTATAAGTAGCAGTGAAAGTCCCCTCTTTGGCATTCTGGTTCAGCACAAAGGACACTAAAATTGGCTCCCATGAGTAATTTTTGTTAAGTGGTGATTATTTCACTGTGGATAGGTTAAGCTCAAAGAGAATTATGAGCCGAATGATTAGAGACAAAATAAAAAGGCAATCAAATCTTTCATATGACCTTTCAAGCTTAAGCAAAGCCTCTCTTCTTTAAAATAACAGTTTTCCTTTGCAATCTAAGTCTAAAATTACTTTTACCCCTAAAGAGTACAAGATGAAGAGTAATGACAGAAAGAACAGTGCAACATGCAGCCTTCTTCCCACCTTCTTGGTACATCGATGGGCACAGAGACGTAACCTGTACACCCCATTAAGATCCAATCGGGTCCTTCATGTGATGGATATAGCAATCTTATTTCTAGTCTACGCCAGAAAAGAAATATGTGAATGATAAGGGAGATTTGAACACATCCTAGGACATAGATAAACCACAGCACTGAAAAGTCACTTCACCACTTCAGTTTTCAACATGTTGTATGGCTGTGACTCTTCTAATTAAAGATATTTCCCAAAACTAAAATACCTTCAAAGTGGATTTACAAGACTTTTAAAAACCTTCCTACAACCTTCCACTGTGCTAAAATAGAAAGTTAACCCAAATTTACCGCTCTCATCATACCGGCTCCAGGTCCCTCACTGATTAAGTCATGTTCATGGATCACATGACATTGCAACGAATCTCTGGTCTCAGCCATCACAAGCATACATGTACACAGAGGCCAGTGGTTGGCACCATGTCATCAGTTAGGGACACACGCACATATAGATACACACATTTTTCACAGGTTTTTATTCTTTGACTTTAAAGGGGTTGTCTCGCTACTCCTCAGTCCCGTTTTCTTGGTTTCACTTTGAATTCAGGGGTGTGTTTACTGGCTTCTACTAGGCTGCAGTAGAAGACAGGTCTATAGCGATAGCAACCAGTGCTGGCAGCCTATCATGAGAGATTAAACAGGTCTGTAGCTATAGTGACCTGAGGAACTGATGCAGCCCATACCAGAGGGGATATCTCAGAATATGTAGGAGACTATTAATGGACATATATTGCAAAGTGACTTGTTTTGCAAGATCTTTTAATATAAACAGCAATCCTTGTAGCGAGACAAACCCTTTAATGCCTTCTGGGATTGCAGTCTAGGTCTGGAATATTATTAAAAAAAAAAAAAAAAAGATGCAAAATTGTGGATGCAGGTTTCAAATCCACTCCAATAAATGAAAAAAAGTGAACTGCAACAACCGCCCAGGGCTATCTGCTGCTGACGGTCCATTTGTTTCTCACACAAGCACAAACAATGAGGGGCCTGCCAAATTTAAAATATATATATAAAATAAAATATTTCACAGGCCAACACCTTTAAAAGGAATGTGTCATCAAAAAAATTACTTGTTTAACTCACATTTTTATGTTTTAAACACAATGTTTTTTTTTCCATATCACTTTCAATATTTTTTTTTTAATAATTCTTAAAGGGGTTGTATCATTTCATTAAATGGTCGTCAGAATAAGGGGACAGTGAAAAGAAGTAACTTTGCAATTGGATGTCATTAGCAAAGCTGTCTTGTATTCAGTTTTCCTTATCTTCTGTTTACACTGATATCCAGTGCTGGTCGGATCCCTCCTCCTTGCATTTCACTAGCTGAGAGCTCATTTACATTCTGTTCGGCCCCTGGTCGGCTGTATTCACGGAGCTTGCATTCCTGCCTTTCACTTAAAGTAAGGGACTGGCACATTTTCACTCTGCACAGCCAGAAGAAACAGAATAACACTGCAGGGTTTCTACAATCAGGAAAAAGCACAATTGTGAGTCGATCCCTGCCTCTCTGACTCAGAGTTAGGGGCCGTAGCAATTTCTCTCTGCACACCTAGCAGAAACACTGCAGCAGATTCTACAATCAGAAAACAGCACAGTTGTGTCTTGGTGCCTAACTCTCCAGCATAGAAGGGAGATCTGTGCCGTTCATAGAGAGCTGAATTTAACTGTAACAAATCTCCAGCTGAGAGGAGAAGAAATTAGTGCTCAGTCTAGATTGAATGCAGCCTGTGGCATGTATACAGCTCTTACAAAATAAGACTGCATAGGGAGAGACACAGTGACATGTGGACTCAGAGAGGTGGGGGGAGGGTGGGAGGTGGGAGTCAGCATGAACAGTGAAGGGGGGGGATGATGTCACCCAGCTGGGAGGGGAAGAAACGCCCCTGCATTTCTAGAGTTGAGAAGCTGAGAGCAGTATAAATCAGCCGAACTAAAGAAGCGATACATCCCCTTTAATGCATTTAACTTGCGTTTGTTCCAATTATGCGTTTCCTGGTCCTTATTGCCAGTCTTCTATTGTCTCCCAACTGTAAGGCTATGTTTACACGGCTTTATTGCGGGCACGTATTTTGCTCGCAATTACGATGTGTGCTCGGGGGCGGGGGGCCGGCAACTCGCAGGCCCCATAGACATTCATTGTTCCGGCGTGAAATACGCCGTGAATAATTGACATGTCACTTATCTCCCCTCTCGCCGTATTGTGCGAGCGGGGAGAGGAGGCGTAATCCATAGTTCTCTATGAGAACTGTGGATTACCGTAATGACTGGGACGTATCTCATCCCGTATTTCGCGCAGTACGGGCCAAGATACGTCCCAAAATAAGCCGTGTGAACATAGCCTAAGGAACGTCTCTGCTGCCACCTCTAACATGTTACACTACCTGACATCATTGTTTGGGGCTGTCGGACAGTGTGATGTGACCGCTGGCTTGACCAAGAAGACCGGGAGTTGTATCACTGGAACAAACGGGAGTTGAAAGGGGAGTATGTATATGTTCTCCCAGCCTCTGCACCATAATTTAACTTAAGGGAGTCGGATAATCCCCTTTTGAGTTTTCCATGGAATTTAGGCTATGTTTATTTAAAAAATGGTATAAATATCACAATTGGACACGCCAGACCGTTGCCATTCTTGAGAACACGTCCTGGTATTCATTAAAGACTGCAAATGGCCTAAGCATGTGTAGTAAGTGATAAGAATAGCTGCTTGAATCAATAACGCTTTTCCAGAGTGTGATCTGCTCCACAATTCCTGTCTGTATTCTGGAATGTGTCACGTTGCATTGCATTAATGCTGCCTAATTGTCGTCATTCCATCTGTTATCTCAGCGGCCCCATAGAGCGCTGGTATCAGGGCTTCTTTAAAACATGCTCATTAATCCTGCCACGTTCTTCCAGCATTATCACTTTATCCATTTCTCATTTACATTATCAGCATTTCACTAGGGGGGAATTCACTACTAGATTTTAACCAACTTAAAAAAGTTTTCAATTGTCATGGAAGACTGAAACGTATCCAAAATGCTTATTAAAAATTGCTTAACATTACGTTTAGTTAAGACAGACTTTAAAAGGCTAAATTAGTTCCTGTGTGAGCAAGTTACTGTAAGGCCTCGTTCACACGGCTTATTTGGGCACGGATTGGCGCCGTATTCCGCGCCGGATTTGCGCTTCAGTACGGCGCCAATCCATCCCTGTCATTACGGTAATCCACTGCTCTCATAGAGAACAGTGGAATCCGTCGATCCTCCCTGCTCGGCAAATCCGCCGCGGGGGGGAGAAAGTGACATGCACATTATTTACGGCGCGGACGCGCCGTAAACAATGCATTGTCTATGGGGCCGGGAGCGGCGCCCCCGCCGCGCTCCGGCCCCGCCCCTTATTCACGGCGGATTTGTGAGCTCAATACGGCCTAAAGGTACATTCACATGCTGCGGGAAAAAAGGGAATTTGAGATTTGAACTCTCCTCTTCCACCCACCTACCGGGGTCAGTATTAAGAAAAAAAATATAAGAGCTGCTGTGTGTTAGGGTTTGTTCACACGGCTTAAATTGCTGTGTATTTTGGCACGCATTTCGCCGTGTATTGCTCATTATATGTAGTGAAATGCGAGCTGCAATTATGGTAATTCATAGCGCTCATAGAGAACTATGAATTGTGTCCTCTCCCCAGGCGTACAATACGATCGTGACCATGCATGTCATTGGGGCCGGCCGGGTGCCAGCCCCCTGTGCTTTGGAAATACGCGCTGATCGGTGCTTGGTACCAAAACACAAGTTGTATTACCAAAAATGGGAACAAAAAATAATCAAAAAGTTTCATGTGTTCCTCAGCGGAAGCAATATATGCTACACTTCAGCCCACAAAAATATTAGTCCTCTCTCAAATCTGCAGCAACAAGTCTATACAACCTTTTAGTCCTGATTAACCACCTGCCAACCCGCCCGTCAACTGAAATGTCTGGGCAGTGGCTGTTTAACTTAGACAAATTCTGGAATGTCCATGCAGAGAGCGCATATGAACACTAAGGGTATGTTCACACAGTGTAAATTTACACTTCAAAATGAGCCTATTGAGAGGTGAATTTGAAAGTGAAAGCACCATTTGTAAACCGAAAATACGCTCGCCCCCCCCGTTTCTACAGGTTTTCACTAGCGTAAACACCTCAAGAATTGACAAAGCACTTTAATTTAATTTGAAATGGGTCCAAATACGCATCGCAAATACACCTGTAAGATACGTGTGGTCTGAACGACGGCGCATATTTTACATTGAAATCAATGAGAGCTATGAGTAAGGGGAATCTGCTTTGCTGTCCCCGAAACGCGTCAGTTTGAGGGTCATCTACACGGGCTGCTTGTCTACTATATGTGCCTATGCATATATTTTTATGAAGATTTAAATACATTTTTGTGCTTTTAAGGCTTGTTCAAAGGCTTTAAAATGGGCCGTATTTCGGGGCCCTAAATTTCGCGCCGAAGTGCGCCAATTACGGGGGCCCAAAACGGCCCCTTCATTTCGGGAAATCACAGTTCTCATAGAGAATATGGATTACTCTCCCCCCCCGCCCGGGGAATCCGCCGGGGGGGGGATAAAATTCACCGCACTTTCTAGCGGCGTATCGCGCCGCTACGGAAAGCTATGGGCCGGCAAATGCCGGGGCCCCCCTTACTCCCCCCCCGCCGCCCCGTCCAAACGGCGTAATTCACGGGCGGTCATTATGTCCCGCAAAATTAATGCCGTGTAAACATTGCCTTTTAACTGCTATGTATTGGAATTGCTGGATCGTTTTTCGTTTTATTGGATGCTACACTCTGACCAAGTGGATCCGGGCATTGTGTTCCAGTGGAGGTGGTGAGCTGGCAAATTTTTTTATTTTTTTTTCCTTATCAATGAGAGCTGCATGAAACTTTATTAGAAGCATATTTGGATGCAAAATACGCCCCCAAAACATACGTGCGAATATACCCCAATTGTACAGCTGTGAGTTAGCAGTCTTCTTTAGCTCGGCTGTCCATTGAGAAGATTGGGACGATTTACACCAGGCATCCTCAAACTGCGGCCCTCCAGCTGTTGGGAAACTACAACTCCCATCATGCCCACTGTTCTAGATTCTATAAATGCATGATGGGAGCTGTAGTTTCCCAACAGCTGGAGGGCCGCAGTTTGAGGATGCCTGATTTACACAGACAGGCAGGAAGCTTGTTGGTCTGCTTACTGCTTTATGGCCCAGTCATCGACTGGCTGCTGGGGTTCGGTAACTGAGAGCCGCTGTGTCTTATTTTAGCGCCACTTTTGATGTAAAAAAAAAAAATAAAAATTTGAAGCGTTTTCTTTTTCTGTGCTATGTATCCTGACATTATGCTTTTAAAAAACAAAACTAATGTAAGAATGGCAAAACTAAAGTAGAATAACAGATTTCTGGAAAGCATTCTAGCGTTCAAATAATATAGAAAAGTGTCTGGTCAGGAAGAGTGGTCAGACAGCCCAGTCAGGAACTGGTTAAAAGAACCCTAAATTTTCAGTCTGATCCCATTTTGATCTTGGTGTCTAATTATTTAATTTTTTTTCTTTTAGGGACAGTAGCAAAAGGTTTTTCAACATATTGACAAGCAATATGCGACTATTACATAAATAATTCTTGTTAAAATAGTTTTTTTTCGTATGTGTGCATATGTATGTTCAGTGAAGGAAATAATTATTTGATCCTTTGCTGATTGTGTAAGTTTGACAAAAAGATCAACAGTCTAATTTTAAGGGTAGGTTAATTTTAACATTGAGAGATAGACTATCCAAAATAAAATCCAGAAAATATATAAATGTATTTGCTTTCTGCAGTGAGAAATAAGTATTTGATCCCTCTGGCAAACAAGACTTAACACTTGGTGGCAAAACCCTTGTTGGCAAGCACAGCAGTCAGATGTTTTGTGTAGTTGATGATGAGGAGGTTTGTGTACATGTCAGGAAGAATTTTGGTCCACTCTTTGCAGATCATCTCTAAATTAATAAGATTTTGAGACTGTTGCTTGGCAACTTGGAGCTTCAATTCCCTCTAAAAGTTTTCTATGGGATAAAGATCTGGAGACTGGCTAGTTCACTCCATGACCTTAATGGGCTTCTTTTGGAGCTACTCCTTTGTTGCCTTGGCTGTATGTTTTGGGTCATTGACTTGCTACAAGACCCAGCTACGACCCATTTTTTATGTCCTGGTGGAGGGAAGGTGGTTGTCACTCAGGATTTTACGGTACATGGCTCCATCCATTCTCCAATTGATGCGGTGAAGTAATCCTGTGCTCTTAGAGAAATACCCCCAAAACAAAATGTTTCCACCTCCATGTTTAACAGTGGGGATGGTGTTCTTTGGGTCATAGGCAGAATTTCTCTTCCTCCAAACACAGCGAGTTGAGTTAATGCCATAGAGCTCAATTTTTGTCTCCTCTGACCACTGCACCTTCTCCCAGTCACTCACAGAATCATCCAGGTGTTCCTTGGCAAACTTCAGAAGGGCCTGCACATGTGAATTCTTGAGTAGGGGGACCTTTTGTTTACTGCAGGATTTTAAACCATTACGGGGTATTGTGTTACCAATGATTTTTTGGGTGACCGTGGTCCCAGCTGCCTTGAGATCATTAACAAGTTCCCCCTCCCCTCCCCCCATCTAGTTTTAGGCTGATCTCTCACCTTCCTCATGATCAAGCATACCCCATGAGGTGAGATTTTGCATGGTGCCCCAGATCTCAATTGACAATCATTTTATATTTCTTACATTTTCTTACTATTGCACCAACAGTTGTCTCCTCCTCACCCAGCGTCTGTCTTATGGTTTTGTAGCCCATCCCAGCCCATATGATCTTGTCCCCGACATCCTTAGAAAGCTCTTTTGTCTTGCCCATGTTGTAGAGGTTAGAGTCTGACTGAGTCCATGGCCAGGAGTCTTTTATAAAGGTGACTATTTAAGACACCAGTCTTTAATGCAGGTAATATGTTGATTAGGATTGTCTAACTGGTCTGTAGGAGCCGGAACTCTTAATGGTCGGTAGGGGAATCAAATACTTATTTCTCTCAGCAAAATGCAAATAAATTTATATTATTTATACAATGTGTTTTTTTTATCATTGGGCAAAATTTTATTTTAAAATATACTCATATCTTTCAATGTTAAAGTTACCCTACTAAAATTATAGACTGTTCATTTCTTTGTCAGTGGCTAACTTACAAAATTAGCAAGGGATCAAATAATTATTCCTTTCACTATATATATATATATATATATATATATATATATATATATATATATATATATAAATATATATACATACACATAACACATACACACCTAACACATACACACACATACACACAATACACACAATACAAATCATACACAACAATAACAACAACAAACAAACTACACATAACACACACACACCACACACAACACCCATACACACACTCAACAATACACACACCATTACATCACATACACACACTACACACACATACAATAATACACCCCTACAATACACACACGTTTATCCACAACCTTTTACACACTTCATTACTACACATACACACACATACACACACATACACACACATACACACATATACACACACACATACACACATATACACACACCCACACACATACACACACCCACACACACCCACACACACCCCACACACCCCACACACACCCACACACACCCACACACACCACACACACCCACACACACACCCACACACACCCACACACACCCACACACACCCACACACAACACACACACACACCCCACACACACCCACACCCCCACCCACACCCACTCAAAATATATATAGTTCCTGTTTTGCGTGTCTGACTTCCCCTCTGTGAGCACAGCAGTAAGGATTGATAGTTTTCTTCCCGGCCCCTAAAGGTGCTTTCACACAGTGCGGGTTTTATCTGCACTGCGGTTATACTGCTTTTATTTCTAGCAAGTTTCTTTCAGTTATCTTAAGGTTTTGGAAAGTGAGTAATCAATTACTGTGTTTTTAATCTGAAAAAAAACTTCAAGCACTGTAATTGATTACTCACTTGCTGGTAATAAAGACAGTTTAATTGCAGTGAGAAAAAACCTGTGGAAAACCAAAATCTAAAAACTGCTTTGAACCCGAGTGTTTTGTCAGGGTTTTTTTGTCTAAAGCAGTCGACGAGTTTTTTTTGCTGGTTTTTTTTTTTGTTTTTTGGATTTTTCCTTTTTTTTTTGGGGGGGGGGGGGGCGGGGGAAAACCCCAAAACCATGGAGAAAAAAAAAAAAAAAAACTACTGGAAATAAGTAATCATTAACTGTGTTTTTTTTAATCTGAAAAAACTTCAAGCACTGTTAATTGATCTCACTTGCTGGTTAAAATAAAGACAGTCTTAAATTGCAGTGAGAAAAAACCTGTGGAAAACCAAAACCTAAAAACTGCTTTGTTAAAATGCCATCCAAAATCGTTGTACCATGCCGCACTGCGTTGACTTTCAGATTTCACAGATCCCCAGTACATTGGGGCTAGTGGAGTCCCACTGAATATAGAAAATGTTTTCTATTACGCCGGACAGCTGGTGGTATAGGAAACCATCAGTAAAAAATATGTGCTGTGTAGACTACAACATGGATTTTCTATTGAGGTCTACACAGCATTAGGTTCAGTCGGATTTTTTAAAATACTGAATCTGCCAGAAACCCCACCTGTGTTGTGTAGAAATAATGCTTCTCTTTCTCTTAGGCTATCAGTTGGACCTCCCACAAGTGCAGAAAAAGTTTAACCCATTATTGTTTCATGTATTGCTCTTGGCATTGCCCTACGATCTAGTCTAAACATTAGGCCTGTCTGGAGAACAATAGAGCTGTCATTACTACTATTTGTAGCAACTATATGCAGATAAGCACTTGTAGCAGCACCAACAGTACACTTACATTAGTCTTCCCTGACCATTTAGGAGTTTTATATCATTATCACAGAGAAGATTTTGTCATTTTTCTGTGGGACTGCTGAAATCAAAATAAAAAAATACTGCCAATATTTTTTTAAACTGCTTTTAATAAAAATTCCCATTTCTAAAGGAAGTGCATCTATAATACTCTGACATATGTTGGGAAATACTCCCGACATGTACCAGGACCAGAGCTGATTGAGATGCTTTCCGTTGTCTCCATCCTAGCTTGGGTAACTCTGCTTAAACAGAAATCAAGCCATTAGCCAGAGTCCTCTAAACTCAATTTGCATGCAGTATATTGTGTTGTGGTCTGCAGTAAATCCACCAAAATTTTACAAAAAATCACAATATTATAAAAAAAGTAGAAATTTAAGAAACATTCAACGCACTTCTGAGCATTTTAAAGAAAACCCTAGTTGTGTCCCCCCGGTCTGTGGTGTAAATTAATGCTCAGCATGTCATTGATAAGTTACGACCAGTGCGTTATTTCCCATCTAGCCCCATGTGTTAACGATTTAAGGAGGATCTATCTCTTCTGACCAAATGTTTGTATGTATTGACCATGTGCTCCTCTTGATGTTCTGCAAACTGAAAAGCATCTGCTCATTTGGAATATTGGTTCTCTCTCTGAAACTGAGTAATTGGTTTATTCCTTTCTGATAAAATTTCATTACTTTGATTGGTGGAGATTTGACCTCTGGGGCCCTCACCCATCCCGAGAATGAAAGGGCCACAGCGTTACTTTAGAACCTTCTAAGTTATTTCCTGTGTAGGGAAATAGAACCGGGTTGAGTTCCCCACACGAGGGAAAAATGGACGGTTAGCATGTTCTATTTTTTCAAAGTGCCAATACGTAGCTATACAATGTATTGAAGAAGTTCATAAATTGCTACAGGCCCGATACACTGAGTTTTGGCACCCTTGGCAAAAAGAGGTTTTAAAAAGGATAAATGAAAAGTTAAAGGGGGTTTTCCACTACAAACAATAGCTTCAAAATGGGGAAAATTTTTTTAAATATTGCGTTGTTCATTTTTTTTTGTTTAGGAGACAAGGGTTTTTTTTTACCTTTCAGCTTGTTTGGGTTCCCCAATTGACCACCTGTGTACCCTTATCCCCCGCTTTTTGTTTCATTGATAGCGGGAGTGACATCACACACAGGTTGTGGCCAGCAGCGAACTTGTGTTTACTGACTTTTAGACAAAGACTAAATGTTTAATTTCTCAGAACTTCTTGGGCCCCACCTTTTCTAGACGAAAAACGAAAATCTAAATACATTGCCTCACTTCTAATTACAGACAGCTTGACCAGGGAAGTACAGAGCAAAGAAGCATTATTTCATTCATGCAGCCTAGAAAATTTGAGATGAGACAACCCCTTTAAGAATTGCAGGGATCAAATTTCCCGGGAAAGGGGGTGGGCAGGGCTGTGGGGTCGGGCAAGCCAAAGCCCCACTGATTCCCCATCCTCAGTTAAAATAAAAATAATAATAATCTTTATTTCTATAGCGCCACATATTCCGCAGCACTTACAAATTAAAGGGGTAAACATACAGTCATTACACATTAAAAGTACTTACAAAGAGAACAAGGGGGGGGGCCCGCTCGTGAGAGTTACAATCTATTGGGGGCATGGGGAAACATTGGGTAAAGTTAAGGGAAAAAACCCAAACCCTCCGCCCCCGAGCCCCTCATACACAGCGCATTTTTAACCCCTTAACGCCCGCGCACCGTTTTTTGAGGCGCCGGGGTGCAGTCGTTCTCTGCACGACGCTTTTGACGTCGTGGGCATGGGGGGGGGGGTTTTTTGCGGCGCCCGCGCCAAAGCTGCGCTAGGATCGGGGCGAACTACACCCCCCGACCAAGCATCTCCTGCAGGCATCGGGGGCGGAGAAAACCTCCGAAACCCGATGCTTTAACCCTTTGATTGCGGGGGTGCGTTACCGCACGCAATCAAAGGGACCCCCCTGCTCTGTGGGTATGGGAAACCCCCCGGTCACCCGACAGGCTCGGGGGAGGGGCTGCACAGCACCGGGGGACCTAGCGTCCCCCGAGTTGTTGTGTAAAAGCCGTGATTGGGGCATGTGTTTTCCCAATCACTGCCTGGTCAGACTGACACAGATTAGCGGTTTTACATATATAATATGCAATACATTACTAAGTGAAAAAAAAAAAAATAAAAAAAATGTTAAACAGTTCCCCTCATGGGAGTCAAAAAAAAAGTAAAAAAAAACCTAAAAAGGGAAAAAAAAAGAAAAAAATAAAATAAAAAAAAATATTTAATAAAAAAAAAAAAATTTTAAAAATTACCGACAAAAAAACCTAACTTTTGGTTACAACGCCGTAAAAAAACCTTGAAATTTCTAACAAGTTTTAATGTGTGGGGAATGGTTAAAAAAAAAAATTTAAAAAAAAAAAAAATTTGTAAAAAAAAAAAAAAATCGCAATTTTTTATAAGGGGTACTTAAACTATTCCCTTAAAAGTACAACTGTCTCGAATAAAACAGGCCTCACCAAATCGTATTTAAAAAAAAAAAAATTAAACGTTTAAACGCAAGGAGGCCAAAACTAAAAAAAAAGTTCTGGTCATTAACTACTTTTCAGGCGTTCGGCTTTAAAGGGGGTTTAAATGGTAACTTTACGTATAAAGGGAAAACAGGCTGTTTATCACCTTATGAACAAAAAATAATTTTTTAGGTAAACAGACACTGCAAGCAAAAGGGGAAAAAATGTTTTTATCTTTTAAACACTTGTGGGAGATTGAAAAAAAGCTGATTTTTATCCCAAGCCAGTCTGCACCAACTTTGGGAATGTGAAAGAGACCGGGGAAACAGATTTTGGTTAAGACCTGCTTGAACCCTGATCCAGACCCCAAAAAGGTTTTTAGGCAAAAGCTAAAAACCCAAAAAGGTTTTTTCCCCAAATACTAACAAAATAAAAGAAATTAACTTTTTGTTTTTAGAGCAAAACATAACATGCATTTACAGGAAAAAATCTGCAGAACAAAAGCAAAATGCAAAATATTTTGCAAGAAAAATTTTAAATGTATAAGATAGGCAAAAAGACGTTAAAAAAATTACAGAAGCCTAAATTACAAAGCGTATTTGGAGGGTGAATAGGGAGCCTAAAAGGGTAAACAATTTTAAAAACATTTTTAAAATTTTGCTTGTCATTGTAAAAAATATTTATTGGTATAAATTTTAAACACAAAAAAAAATTGGAAAATATGAAAAACATTTTGGAAAAAAAAGGGAATTTTTGGGGGATCTAGGGAATTTTTTTCGGGTTGGGAATTTCCCCCACAACGGGGCCCAAAAACCATGACCTCACATCTGTTTCCCCTTTATTTCCACAAAGAGAACGGCCCTCTACACAACGGGGTTGGGGGGCAAAGGGGTGCCCAACGGGGGCCAACACTTTTAACAATGTCCGGGGAATTAAAGGAATTGCCTCACCCAAAATCATTTTTGGATGAAGGGTTTTGAACTCTTCACTATTTTAAAAAAGAAAGGTGAAACATTTTGCTGAAATTTTTTTTTTTCAAGGGGAAACCCGGGATTTTTTCCCCTGGGCAGCTCTTTGCCGGGCCCAAAGGGCCCACAATTACACTCCCATGATGAGGCTAAAGGGTTTATGGGAGCGGGAGCACTGGCCGGGACCCAATTCCCCCTTGCTCTTTGCACCGCATGAACTAACGGGGTCAACTTTTTATATATTTTGGGATCAGCCGGTCCCCTTTTATACGACTCCGACCCCCTCCCAAAAATGGGTTTTTCGACCCCCCAAAAAACCCTGGGTGGAGCACGGGAGAGAAAAATCGGGGTGAAATTTGTAAATCATAATTACAAAAAAAAGCATAAAGCCCAATCACTCCTCAAAGGGCCCAAGCGGGTTATGGGGTAATATATTAAGGGGAAATTAGCCCTTCTGAACGGGTAATAATTTTAAACTAAACGGGAAACATAAGTAGGTCCTAAACAAAAACTAAACTTTTTAAAGGGAGTTTAAATTTCATAAACGTGAAGGGTCTTGAAGAGGCGCCCTAAAAAGCGGTCCATTTGTCGAGTAGCAGAACCAGCATGTGGGGGGTGCTGCCATATTTTCTAAATCCAAGTTTTGGGTCCCCACTTTCCTATATTTGGTGCTGAAAGCCTCTGCTTGAGGGCCACATACATTAGTGTGGCGGTCAGGATTCGACCCATGGGCCTCGAGTTTGATACGTGATGTAGCCACTACTTCATGCAGGACCTGCTTAAAATTCATGGGGCCCCCCCACACATTGAAAAAGTGACCCAAACTTCTAACAAAAATGCTGTCCTTCATAAAAAGGGGAATACCCCCTTAAAAAAGGGGGTTTTTCACCACTTTCCGTCACAAGTGCATAAAATTGCAGTTTCCTTTCATGTGGCTGGCCCCCTTTACGTTTTAAAAGGTTCCCAAACAGCAACTTAGTTTTGGCCAAAGTTTGGCAATTTGTTTTATCTGTCGGGCCGTGAGGTGTTACTTTTTTAAGGGTTTAAACACATCGAAAAGAGGAAGAAAAAAACCCAGAGAAAGCATTTGAAACTGGGGGACATTGAAACTAAAATTTAAATATAAAAAAACCCGGGCCCCCCCCATTTTTTCACAAAACTTTTGGTTTTTCCATATTTTTCTGGCTTTAAAAATTCCCCCGGGGGGAAAAGAGCCCTCCCCTTGGGAAAAAGGCGAGCAAACGAGATATTTAAAAATTTCAGAGCATGCTTTTAAAATTTTGTTTGACGGGAAACCGAACAGTTTCCAAAAAAGTTTTGCCCTTTTGGCTTTGGCAAAAAAAGTCCCCGGGGGAAGAAAGCGAGCAAGTAAGTTTGGAGCTAATCCTTGGCACAACTTGTCTCCTGTTGAAAACAGGCTTAGTTTATTGGAAAAGTTTGGTTTCGGGTTTCGCTTAATATCGTAACGTTAAAACAAAGTATTTTTGCTATTTTTCTTTATAATATTTAAAAGGGGGTTCAGGAAAAATTTAAATGGTTTAAAGGCTCTGTTAAACATCGAAAATTGGAGCCAAAGTCAAGCTTGAAAGTACAACCCCCCTACGCAAACCTTTTGGGAATCCCATTTGGGGTTTTTTTGTGGCTTTGTATCTATCGCAGCCTAAAATTTGATTTACCTTTTCCCCAAAAAGGTGCGGGAAAAACCCCCTTTCTCTGAAACCCAAATTTGTAACAACCAGCTGGCTGGTATTGCACTTGTATAGGAACAGGAGAACCACAAAAAAAAAATTAAAAAGGGGTTTTGGGTCTCATTTTAACTATTTCATAAGAAAAGCATCTTTTATTCATCACCCTGTCACTTCCGGGTCAAGTTTTTCCTGAAAATTAGCATATTACTGGAATTCAGACTTCGCAATTTAAGATAAAAATCCCTGCAACCAGGCCCAAAAGAAGTTTAAAGCAAAAAGTAAAAAGTAGTAACTATGTTTTTTGGGTTTGAAAAAACAATAACACACAAACGTCAAAAAGCCTGAAAGTTTGGTGCCATCCCTTGTGATGACTTTCACTCCCCGCTCTTCAGAAAAGGGATAAGAACAGGGGAAACAACAAAACGGGTTTGGGGAAACAAAGAAAAACCCCGGGAAAGCCCCAAAGGGGAAAATCTTTTTGTAGCTCCTAAACAAAGCAAAAATTTTAAAAACATCTTTATTTAGGTTTTTCCCTACATGTTGAAAGCAAATCTTTGTAGGAAAAACCCTTAAAAAGGGGGTTTCTCTCACTGCAACATAAAACTTAAATGAAGACATTTTCTAAATACATTTTGGTAAATTTGTTTTTAAACTTTAGTAAAGAGTTTTTAAAGTTCACTAAAAAGAGCAAAACCGGGTTTCTATTTTTTACCTGCATCCAACCCGCTGTTAAACTAAAATACCCAGGGATAAGGCCCAAAAAAACCCAGGGGAGGGAACGGGGATAAAAGCAAACAATTAAAACCTTTAGTTTTCCCTTAACAAAAGGTAAAACATGTGCTGTGAGGACGAAAAGAAAGGGTCTTTACCTTAATCTTTTTTGGAACACAAACTTTCCCGCACTGTCAGAAGTTGAATTTCTAATCCCCTGCTGTGGAACCATTCACAGTCTGAGGAACAAGTAATTTCAAAAATACTTTAAAATTTTAGTGAAACAGCAGGGCGAGAAAATCCCTTGAAGGATGGTTGCTCCAGAAAATTTGCTATGGGCTCAAGTCCCTTTGGGAAATTTGCAAAAACGCCCGGGTTTTTCGAGAGGTTTTGCTGACGGTGCGTAATTTCCCGCACGCAGGGGACCGATCGTATTGTACAAGCGGGGAGGGAAAGGGGTAAACCATAATTCTCTATGAGAACTATGGATTACCAAAATTATGGGCGCATTTCCCATAGCCTTAAGTAAGTTCCATAGCTTATTTTTGGGGCGCATTTCCCCGTACTGGCTTTAAATCCCGGGGAAAAAAGGGCCCCCTAATTAAAGGGAATCCATAGCTCTCGAAAAGAACTATGGGTTTCGCCTCCCCTTCCCGCTCATCAAAATAATTTATGTAAACCCCGGGGGGGATAAGTGACATTTCCCCAAATTAAAATTTGCGGGGAAAAAAGCGCCCCAAAATGCCCTGTCCATTGGGGCCGGTGGGTTGCCTGCCTCCACGCGCTTAGCGCAAGCTCCCGAAAAAACACGCGTAATTGCCTGCGTACTGTTTTCCCTGCCGTAATTTTCCCCCGGGGAAACATAACCCCCTTAGACCCGCTTGATAATGGGGCCCTCAGTGTACAGTGGGGGGCAGGGGGGCCCTTAAACCTGGTTCAGCCGTCCTCTCTCTCTGCAGGGAGGCAGGTTACCCTGCAGGGTAATAAAGGAGCTGTATTACTTTATTTGGAAGTCCCTAAAAATTCCTGTACTGAGTTTTTGGCAAACCGTATGAGAACATTTGGCAAGCGCTTATTGCTTTGTTGACTTGTGGCAAGTACACTGCTGACTTGTCTTGTGTGGGTACTGGTGCACTAGACAATTCTTTCCTTTCTTCCCTGGTCACCATTTACTGAGCTCCCCTTGTGATTCATCTGTTTTATGTTCTGATTAATGACCTGACTGTTCTTGTGTATACACCCTGCTTTACAGATGCATTCATCTGCTAGAGGAACGCCTATGTATGGCATCGAATTACACGTCTCATAAAATCTGGTGACAAAAGACGACTGGCCTCTCTCCTTATGCCCTACCTTTTGATAAAACAATGGGTGTGCCTGAATACTGCTCCGTTTCCAGTTTCCCCTTTGTTGGATCAACTGTACTTGTGCTGATCTTAGGTTTCCTTTATGCAGCATGGATTTTGGCTTGCTGCTTTGCTAACCCTGGTAACTTAAAGGAAATCTGTCACCAATATATATATTTTTTTTTACTTATTAAAACAAGACCCTGATCCATATTCTTTTCTTCTTGGCCGTTTTTATTTTCTGATTGCAGATTTCTCAATTCAGTCGTCTATATAGGATTGTGGGGACAGCTTTCTTTCCTGCGCTGCGTTAACAGCATTTATAGAGATGCTTTACAGCAGCTTCATGCACATAGGAGCCTTAAAGGGGTTGTCTCACTACATTGAATCTCTGGTCTCAGTCATCACAAGCATGCATGTACACACAGGCCAGTGGTTGGCACCATGTCATCAGTTAGGGACACACACACATATAGATATAGATACACACATTTTTCACAGGTTTTTATTCTTTGACTTTAAAGGGGTTGTCTCGCTACTCCTCAGTCCCATTTTCTTGGTTTCACTTTTAATTTCAGGGCGTGTTTACCCGACTTCCACTAGCTGCAGTAGAAGCCAGGTCTGTACTAAAAGCAACCATGCTGGCAGCCTATCAGGGGAGATCAAACAGGGCTGTTGCTATGGCGACCTGAGGAGCGATGCAGCCCAACTAAGAGATAACTCCAGAACAGGAAAGGACACTGTTAATGGATATACATTGCAAAGTGACTTGTTTTTGCAAGATCTTTAACATAAAAAGCAATCCGTGTAGTGAGACAACCCCTTTAAACAGTAGGCAAAGACTATCACCACTGCTATTATGATTCCGCTTTGTTTAAAACATAGAGGCGGCGTTATTTATTGCCTGTTTACACAGGCTTCTCTAGGTTACCAACCATGTCTCTATGCTCTCTCATCGCTCCAGCTGCCCTGTCCAACCGTGGTGACTTGCTCCCTGCCGAGTGACATCTCCAGATCAGGAGCTTGCTTATCTGTGTTACTGGCAAACACAAACCCACTGCATCACGATAAGCTAGGAATTGCAGAGCCGATATGCCAATCACTGCTACAGATCCGCCCACAACCTAAGAAGTGCGAGTTGGAAGTTGGCAGTGAAGAGAAGGTTCTGTGAAACAGCATGTTGAGAACACCCCTTTAAGAGGTGAGGAGGACTTATTTTCTCCTAGCCTCTGCACCATAACTAAACTTAAAGGGGTTGTCTCACTACATTGATTAATGTTACCTCAGTCCTGTTGTGTTGGTTTCATTTTGAATTCAGGGGTGTGTTTACTTGCTTCTACTAGGCTGATAGAAGCCCGGTCGTAGCATTGTAAACCCGTGCGGCATCCTATCAGGGGAGATCAAACAGACCTTTAGGGGGGAAAAAAAGGAAAGATTGGACATTGTTATGGACCAAAATTTCAAAGGACTTTGTTTTTGCAAGACTTTAACAAATAAACAACCTTTTAGGGAATTGGTCCCTCCCTTTAAAGGAAGATCAAAAACTGGGTTGGGTATCAGACACTTTTGAATAGCAAAACCCTTTTAACACCATTTTTGACGACTCACTTTTAACACGTTTAAAAAAAGGTTTTGGGGTTCTTTCTGATCAACTTTTAAAAAGAATTTTTCACCAGGGTTTTTTTAGTCCCGAGTCTATCCTAAAGAGTAAAACCAACACATGGGGCACTTTTTTCCTGAGTTTCTCCCTATACTGTGCAAGGGAGCAACCCCTCAAGCGGGGGGGGGGGGGGGGGGGGTGCGTGCGCTGGGGGGAGGGATGTACCCCAAAAAACTATGGACTATAAGCAATGATGGGAAATTTTGTGTTCGGCCATGCTACAGCTAATCAACGTCCCTTTTAAGAAAACTACTCCAGAAATTTCACAGCTCTGAAATCAGGGTCTCTTGGCACATATCAGATACAGCATGCTGGGGACAAAAAAATTATATAACTAAAGCTACCCTTAGGGGGAGCTAGCTACACAATTTTGTACTCAAAATACAAGAAAAAGGGCATAGGCAAACATTAAATGGGCGCAGGGAACGAAACATTGAAAAACACAGATGCTGCCCGC